>JAVTVY010017740.1:0-64931 GCA_036873755.1 Hanleya hanleyi | reverse complement strand
AAACGGATTTATGGCGTACCATAGGTTCATTTTTATTTTTATTTATTTTTATTTTTATGCTCTTTTCGGTGCAAATTTTCTTTTTGCTACAAAAATAGGACACCTTTATCCAAAACCAATTTGAGCAACAAATAATTCAGAAATATTCAGTCTAAATAAGCTGTGTGTATCAAAAATGCATTGAAGACGATTCCCTATATCTAAAGCTAACACCACCTTTGTGATCTTACAACAAAAGTTCCACGGATCGGTTGTCGATGGACCATGAAGAATGGCGTGACCGCAATATAGAAGGTTTTTGTGGATACATCTCTATAGGATGTGTATGCACATTTTTATCTAGAGCATAAAACTTCGACTTTTGTAAAATGTGGATACGCATCCTATATAAGAGATGTATCCACATTGTATCCACATTTATATAATTTCCATACTTATTTAATCTGAGAGAAAATGAATCTACTAAAAGTACATCCAGACAAGAAAATCTTCAGACGTCGCAATCTCCGACAAGTTCAGAAAATTCGCTATTCTCCTACTCCACGATGATTTTTCTAACAACTCTTGACTATAAAACAAGATACTGTCATACTCAAAGTGTTATTTTAAATGCTAAATAATCACGGTTTTACAGAAATGCCTTTAAATTCATATGGATTGGAAAGAAAAACTATAAATCTAGAAAACGAGCCGATCTTATTTAGTTTCATTGAATTCGTATGTCGTGTAAAAAGTTTACTGATTGGTTGAATAGCGTGTGGGCGGAGCCAATATGTACTGTTCAGCCAATCAAATTCACGATTACTTGTACTCTGGAAAATTCAGACTTGGGATGAAAGTTCAGCGTTGACGGGATCGAAATATCGTATCTCTTTCTCATCCATACCAGCAAAAGGAAAACACCCCAGGTTTTTATTCTTTGTAACCATAATCAGATATGTAAAAGAGTTTTGTGCAAAAGTGCCAGTCGTTCCTATTTCGTTTTGTTGAAGAAGATCGACGGAGAAGACACGTCAGACACTTGAAAAAATAACGAAATCTGTCCCAAAAACTTTCGCCAAAATTTCTGCCAGAGTTTTGTCGCAATTTTATTCAGTTCTCATGCTGATAATTGATCAAGTAAGGTGGAAGTAAAAATGTGGATACATCACCAAAAAATCATGTGTATCCACAATTTGGAAATTTCTTGTTTTCGGTGATTTTAAAATGTGGATACGCATACATAATTTGTATCCACAAAAACTCGCTACGTGGTTACGCCTGGAGAATGACTACAGCGCACCCTTCCCGCCGTAACAAATGATACCGGATAAAATAGATTGGAAAGGCAAATTTTAAAGGAAATTGTAAAGATAAAATTTACTGCGATAATGTACCAATCATCACGTTCAATGCACAAGCTACCGTGCATTGCACATGTGTATATGACTGTGAGACAGAAGTACGGTATTTTTTATGAATGCTGTAAGGGGCATCAAATGAGAACAGTCTCCGGGCAGGAGATCAAAACTACACATGTGCGGAAGAAAAAAGAAAAACTGAAAAGTGATACTAATGTAGGGTTTACCCTTGGTAAACCCGACAAGAACAGACATGTATAAAGGGGCACAACTCCTGAAAAACACATCCAATGGCACCGACTTTCAATAGGCTTCTGGTACTGGTTGTATTAAACAACTGTATGAAGTTTCATTGTTGTGAGTGAAGGACTTTTTGAGATAATGTGTTTACAAGGATATGGACCAACAAACATGTATAAAGGGGCATAACTCCTGAAAAACACATCCGATTTCACCGACTTTGAATAGGCTTCTGGTACTAGCTGCATTAAACAACTGTATGAAGTTTCATTGTTGTAAGTGAAGGACTTCTTGAGATAATGTGTTTACAATGATATGGACAGACGGACGGACGGACGGACGGACGACGGAGGCAACGACAATACCGCTCGGGCAGAATCTGCCCGAGGGGTAAAAAACCACGGAATCTCCGATGCTGTTGACTTACATCAGGCTTTGTTGGATCCTCGAAAATACCATTTCAGTGCTTTAATCAGTGCCAGGGTGTATATTTTCCCGTTTTCCTGTTCTCTCAAACACGTGGTCGCTGTTGTTGCCACCGATATAGCGCATTCCCCACACATCGGTTGTTCTCAAGTTTTTATTTGCTGTAGGAAGACCAGACGAAAACCACCGTAGCACAGCGATCATTGCCTACTAGAGGGGTCAATGCAATGCCATTTGAAGTATGTAATGCATAAAGCGTAGCCAGCAACGCGTGTTCTATGTGTATTGATAGCAGTTGCGACACTGTATTGAATTAAAAAGTTTGAAGACGGCTTCAGTTGTTAATGTAGTAAGGTTAAGCAACCAAAAAAGATATTTTTGACCTGGAGTTTGGGCGCCCATACCGGTATACCAGCATCAAAATGGCCCTGGATACAGCCCTGATATAAACAACATTTTAGATAAAACAAGCCGAGTAGCTAGTCGGTCCTCCGCCAAGTAGCCTGTTTGAGAGCATGCAGCATATACGCTTCCAATTTCTCCTTAAATATAACTTGAAAAGTGGATATGTGTATGTGGAAAGAGATGTTTATCTGGAATTGTTGAGACAATTTGAGGAGGTTTGGGAAGCAGTAATGGGTAGTGTAACACTGGAATGTAAGTCTGTAGTTGTATATGGATTTGTGGATGGTGAGGTTTATAAATCGATGGGTGGAATAGATCAAGATATCGCGTTCACAACACAGATGGGTACAATATAAGCGAGTGAAATCCAAGATGGTCAATGGCAGCCATCTTGGATTACATAATACCTCAATGAAAATCAATACCAATGGCTGTCTAACTGTTGTGAAGCATCCTCTCGAGTTTGAAGTCGATTGGTCATCTTGTTCTCGAGATATCACGTTCACAAGATCCGAGACGGATGGAATCCAATATGGTCAATTGCAGCCATCTTGGATTACGTACCTCAGTGAAAATCAATACCAATGGCCGTCCAATTGATATGAAGCACATTCTCAAGTTTGAAGTCGATTGGTCTGTTCTCGAGATATCGCATTCACAAGATGTGGAATGGACAGAATCCAATATGGTCAATGGCAGCCATCTTGGATTACGTACCTCCGTGAAAATCAATACCAATGGCCGTCCAATTGATATGAAGCACATTCTCAAGTTTGAAGTCGATTGGTCGAACTGTTCTCGAGATATCGAATTCACAAGATGTGGGATGGACATAATCCAATATGGTCAATGGCAGCCATCTTGGATTACGTACTTCAGTGAAAACCAATACCAATGACCGTCTGATGTGAAAAACCTTCCCAAGTTTGAAGTCGATTGGTTGATTTGTTCTTGAGATATCGCGTTCACAAGATGTGGAACGGAGTGAATCCAATATGGTCCATGGCAGCCATCTTGGATTACGTACCTCAGTGAAAATCAATACCAATGGCCGTCTAACTGATGCGAAGCACATTCTCAAGTTTGAAGTCGATTGGTCAAACTGTTAGAGATATCGCGTTCACAAGATGTGGGATGGACAAAATCCAATATGGTCAATGGCAGCCATCTTGGATTACGTACCTCAGTGAAAATCAATACCAATGGCCGTCTGACTGGCATTAAGAACCTTCCCAAGTTTGCAGTCGATTGGTTAAATTGTTCTTGAGATATTGCGTTCACAAGATGTGGGACGAACAGAATTCAATATGGTCGATGGCGGCCATCTTGGATTACGTACCTCAGTGAAAATCAATATCAATGGCCGTCTTGACTGATGTGAAGCACCTTCCCAAGTTTGAAGTCGATTGGTCGATTTGTTCTCAAGATATCGCGTTCACAAGATGTGGGACGGACAGCTAGCATTTCGAACCACTTCATGGCGGAGGACAATTAAAAGCTTTGCAGTTCAGTTTTAACAAGCAAGATAACCACACAGAGAATACCTTTTGGCCAAAATGGGCTGACGGGAAACAATCCATAGGCTTCTTCGCTGTTACAAGTTAACATAGACATAATTTGTGATCGCATCATAATACCTTATCTATCGATGGACGTTTTATAAAAAAGTTTACTGGGGATTTCATAAGAGTTTACCGTTTGTGGCTGATGGGATGTTCATAAACACGCCATGCTGCTCTTGCAAGTGTGAAGTTGAACAGTTTTGTTTGTCTGAATTTGCAATCTTGCAAGTTAACTTAGCCGGTTGTCCTGATCTCCGATTGGGTGATTGTATTTCAAACAGCAACTCAGCCAATGAGAATCATAGAAACACAACAAATGAAATAAACATATCATTAGAAGTTGGCAACTTCAGATAGGAGGTGCAAAGTTACATGGGATGTTTTTGTAATTTCTTGTCAATGAAAGATACCTTGATAAACTATTATGAAATCGGATCCTCTGTAAATAGTCTGTTGAAAACTTTGGTAATGGTCTCTACCTTAAATGTTTTAAAGTCTGTAAATAACTGAATTATTGGAGATCTCTGCATAAAAAGGTTGAGGCAAAAACAAGAATACAGGATATTAACTGGAAGCAGCCATTTTTAATTACACAAAACAAATGATAAAATCCCCTCCTTTATGATCGACAACTATTGGAGAAGGCTGGCACATATCTTTCTCTTGCTGTAGAACAAGTCTTCCGATAAAAATTAAAACTGAGAACAAAAAATGTTTACTTTAGGAGAAGTACACATTATACTGAATGAAAATACTTTGAGCATTACATACAAATTACAAAATTTCAACAGTTAAAACATCTCTTTATGTTCATGTTCTGAATGATCCTCTCACCAATGTCAAGGCACACCCCAAGTTTGAAGTTGATTGGTTGAATCGCTCACGAGTTATTGTCCGGACAAGAAAATCTAAGATCCAACTGCTTATAATCCAATATGGCTGACGGCGGCCATATTAGATTACGCACATTGCTGAAAAACAATCCCAACCGTCCTCTCACCAATGTCAAGGCACACCCCAAGTTTGAAGTTGATCGGTTAAGTCGTTCACGAGTTATTGTCCGGACAAGAAAATCTTACGGAATTACGGTATCACGGACACCGGTGTTTCTAAGTCAAACCCCCCCCCCCCCCTACTAAGTAGCGGGGGACAAAAAATGACCAGGGAGTGGGCAGGGGGGTCTCATGGCGGTGTGATGGCTAAGAATATCCCATGGTTAAGAGTGTCCGGCTCCTATCTTCTAACACGGCTAGGACACTCTTCTCCAGATATCTCCAGGGGTAGGACACTCTTCACTCAATAAAAAGATAGGAAACGGGACACTCTTAGCCACCACACCAGAGTGAAGAGTTAATGATAATAATCTTGATCAAAGGGGGTTTCCCATGGTTGAATATTAACCATCTCCCAGACAACAAGATCATCATTCACACGAGTCGATTATAGTCGATTAATCGAGTCGATTATAGTTTATATACTGAATTTATCAGTCGAAAAAATGCAGTTGGCAGATGTCGAAAATATGCTGTCAAAATGCGCCAGAACGCGCCATATGGCATCTAAATTTTCAAAAAATTTACGGGGGGGCATGCCCCCGGACCCCCCTAGCAGGGTTCGCATCAGGAGTTCCACAATATACCCATTAAACAGTCTATAGAAATATAGGCAGACTGGGCCAGATTGTGCCAGTCAATATAGTGAAGTTCGTTTAATTTATCCATTACTTTTGCCTTTCAAGCGAATCGTGTGCAAATGTTGCAGGAGATTAATCCTGGAGTTTGATGTACCCGAGCTCTCGCGTTGTATGGCAGCGAGAAGGACGAAGTGAACAGAAGGCCCGATGTAAATATAACTAAACTCAACAACTGTTTCCAGGAACACAATTCAGTCATGTTAAGCCTAATTCAGTATTTTTAGAACAGAATAGTTACTTGTTGCGGCGGACCGTATGGCATTTCAATTTAGTTGTCACTTGAAAAAATGACTTCTCGGCGACAGGTAGACAGGCGTTATTTCGACCGCTGCTGACCATACTTCTTCACAAGATATTGTTAAAGGTGAACTGAAAAGCTTTCCAATGTTCTGTTAAAATGTCCTAAAACAAGAACTGTAGTTGTTACAAATATGTGACCATGATAATAGTTCTGTGGGTTATTGTTTTAGTTTGGGTATATGAGAAGTCAAAACTTATACCACAAGAAAAAGAGCTAGAATTTTCAAAAACGTCACTGCTTGCCTCCAGTTGTTTTTGGAATGTCATGACATTGTAGTGGTCCTCGCTCATTCATCCGACGTAGCAGGACGTCACATTTAAATAAAACTTGAATGAAGGAGACCGCTATAACTTTCTACAAACCAAGAGACAAGCGATGCAAGTTTTCAAGGCGGAATTATAACAGGATAACTTAAATATTGTTATTAGTACAATTTTGTTATTTCACACAAGACAAGATGTATATACAGGGCCGCATCCAGAGATTTTTTGGGCATACTGGTATAATGTTGTTGTTGTTGCACGTAAATTTGATGTTTGTTGCTGCTGCACACATGTGGCTGTCGCCATCGGGGCCCCGAGCAATTGTGGAAATAATGTTTCTGACCCCAACAACTCGCATATTTGGGGTGGGCATAATTTTACCTGTATGATATAGATCATAGACAGACAAAACAATATAGCAATAGAGCAGTGATTACCTATAGTAGATGTAGTCGAACGATTACTGTCTATTCACAGCAATCCACACAGGTTTGTGAACTCCTGAAAAACACATCCCATGGCACCGACTTTCAATAGGCTTCTGGTACTGGCTGTATTAAACAACTGTATGAAGTTTCATTGTTGTGAGTGAAGGACTTTTTGAGATAATGTGTTTACAAGGATATGGACCAACAGACATGTATAAAGGGGCAGAACTCCTGGAAAACACATCCGATTACACCGACTTTCAATAGGCTTCTGGTACTGGCTGTATTAAACAACTGTATGAAGTTTCATTGTTGTGAGTGAAGGACTTTTTGAGATAATGTGTTTACAAGGATAAAAACAGACATGTATAAAGGAGCATAACTCCTGAAAAACACATCCAATGGCACCGACTTTCAATAGGCTTCTGGTACTGGTTGTATTAAACAACTGTATGAAGTTTCATTGTTGTGAGTGAAGGACTTTTTGAGATAATGTGTTTACAAGGATATGGACCAACAAACATGTATAAAGGGGCATAACTCCTGAAAAACACATCCGATTTCACCGACTTTGAATAGGCTTCTGGTACTAGCTGCATTAAACAACTGTATGAAGTTTCATTGTTGTAAGTGAAGGACTTCTTGAGATAATGTGTTTACAATGATATGGACAGACGGACGGACGGACGGACGGACGACGGAGGCAACGACAATACCGCTCGGGCAGAATCTGCCCGAGGGGTAAAAAACCACGGAATCTCCGATGCTGTTGACTTACATCAGGCTTTGTTGGATCCTCGAAAATACCATTTCAGTGCTTTAATCAGTGCCAGGGTGTATATTTTCCCGTTTTCCTGTTCTCTCAAACACGTGGTCGCTGTTGTTGCCACCGATATAGCGCATTCCCCACACATCGGTTGTTCTCAAGTTTTTATTTGCTGTAGGAAGACCAGGCGAAAACCACCGTAGCACAGCGATCATTGCCTACTAGAGGGGTCAATGCAATGCCATTTGAAGTATGTAATGCATAAAGCGTGGCCAGCAACGCGTGTTCTATGTGTATTGATAGCAGTTGCGACACTGTATTGAATTAAAAAGTTTGAAGAAGGCTTCAGTTGTTAACCCTTTCACCGATTAAACCCGGTACACGGGGATAACGAGAGTGCCACCCGTACGACCATCCCCGGTAGACCGGGTTAGCTTTAAACCCGTTCGCTATCACGATGGGTACAGCACTTTTATTTTTTCGCATTTGTTTTAACGGAAACCTATCAAACACTGTATACTTCTGGAAAGCCGAAACCCTGATCAATTTGATTCTCGAAATTGTTTGCTTGTTTGAAAAATAAATAAAACAAATTTAGATGTTGAACGAAAAAAATCGGAATGAAAATGCATTTTTCCCCACATACCGTGTGACGGGCATCTCGGCAGCGAGCCGCAAAAATGGAAAAAATCATCGAAAACCTCATCCTAACTCCTGTATTTTTTATGTTACATGACTGGTAAAGCGTGGTGAATATTCCCCAGACGGCTGAAACTGCCAACGACGACCGGCAAAGTTTATTTCCATATTTTTACGAGTCTTGATCCGCAAAGTTTGTCGAACACATTTCAAAATGTCGGCAGCAAGCTGCGTTATTGAGCCGACGAGCCAATCGGTATGCGTAATTTTGCCCACGTGACCTCTAGCAGCCAACAGATTTGAGACGAGCGTAGACAGTGGCTGGAAGGATGGAATGACATCATTTTATAATCCAATCGTATCCTCCGTTTTATTTTGCCATCCATTCAAGGTTATTTCCTGTGTAGAAAGGTGAAAGGTCGCTCTTTCCAATGAGAGGTCAAACATGAAAATTGGCCGAGTAAAACTCGAGAAAAACGCTGTCAAATGCGGTCGAAAAAAGACGATTTCTCCGTTGGATTTTGATGTTTTTGAGTCGAGAAAGCCGGGGAAAGCGCATTCTCTCGCAGTAAAACCTAATTTTGTATGCTATTTTATTTATTTTGCTATAAAACTAGAGCAAATAACACTGGAGTGTGTATTGTGGAGACAGGTTTCTTATGTTTTTCTGCAAATCTCGGACGCAAACGCAATTTCTAGCATTCCAAAGACAACATATACAAATTTTAACAGTTCTCAGGGAATTGATCGTCAGCAGGTCACTTTTGTCAGGGGAAATAATCGGTGAAAGGGTTAATGTAGCAAGGTTAAGCAACCAAAAAAGATATTTTTGACCTGGAGTTTGGGCGCCCATACCGGTATACCAGCATCAAAATGGCCCTGGATACGGCCCGGATATAAACAACATTTTAGATAAAACAAGCCGAGTAGCTAGTCGGTCCTCCGCCAAGTAGCCTGTTTGAGAGCATGCAGCATATACGCTTCCAATTTCTCCTTAAATATAACTTGAAAAGTGGATATGTGTATGTGGAAAGAGATGTTTATCTGGAATTGTTGAGACAATTTGAGGAGGTTTGGGAAGCAGTAATGGGTAGTGTAACACTGGAATGTAAGTCTGTAGTTGTATATGGATTTGTGGATGGTGAGGTTTATAAATCGATGGGTGGAATAGATCAAGATATCGCGTTCACAACACAGATGGGTACAATATAAGCGAGTGAAATCCAAGATGGTCAATGGCAGCCATCTTGGATTACATAATACCTCAATGAAAATCAATACCAATGGCTGTCTAACTGTTGTGAAGCATCCTCTCGAGTTTGAAGTCGATTGGTCAAATTGTTCTCGAGATATCACGTTCACAAGATCAGAGAGAGAGAGAGAGAATTAGGGTTTAACGTCGCATTCAGCAATATTTCAGCTATATAGCGACGATCACAAGATCAGAGACGGATGGAATCCAATATGGTCAATTGCAGCCATCTTGGATTACGTACCTCAGTGAAAATCAATACCAATGGCCGTCCAATTGATATGAAGTACATTCTCAAGTTTGAAGTCGATTGGTCTGTTCTCGAGATATCGCATTCACAAGATGTGGAATGGACAGAATCCAATATGGTCAATGGCAGCCATCTTGGATTACGTACCTCCGTGAAAATCAATACCAATGGCCGTCCAATTGATATGAAGCACATTCTCAAGTTTGAAGTCGATTGGTCGAACTGTTCTCGAGATATCGAATTCACAAGATGTGGGATGGACATAATCCAATATGGTCAATGGCAGCCATCTTGGATTACGTACTTCAGTGAAAACCAATACCAATGACCGTCTGATATGAAAAACCTTCCCAAGTTTGAAGTCGATTGGTTGATTTGTTCTTGAGATATCGCGTTCACAAGATGTGGAACGGAGTGAATCCAATATGGTCCATGGCAGCCATCTTGGATTACGTACCTCAGTGAAAATCAATACCAATGGCCGTCTAACTGATGCGAAGCACATTCTCAAGTTTGAAGTCGATTGGTCAAACTGTTAGAGATATCGCGTTCACAAGATGTGGGATGGACAAAATCCAATATGGTCAATGGCAGCCATCTTGGATTACGTACCTCAGTGAAAATCAATACCAATGGCCGTCTGACTGGCATTAAGAACCTTCCCAAGTTTGCAGTCGATTGGTTAAATTGTTCTTGAGATATTGCGTTCACAAGATGTGGGACGAACAGAATTCAATATGGTCGATGGCGGCCATCTTGGATTACGTACCTCAGTGAAAATCAATACCAATGGCCGTCTTGACTGATGTGAAGCACCTTCCCAAGTTTGAAGTCGATTGGTCGATTTGTTCTCAAGATATCGCGTTCACAACATGTGGGACGGACAGCTAGCATTTCGAACCACTTCATGGCGGAGGACAATTAAAAGCTTTGCAGTTCAGTTTTAACAAGCAAGATAACCACACAGAGAATACCTTTTGGCCAAAATGGGCTGACGGGAAAAAATCCATAGGCTTCTTCGCTGTTACAAGTTAACATAGACATAATTTGTGATCGCATCATAATACCTTATCTATCGATGGACGTTTTATAAAAAAGTTTACTGGGGATTTCATAAGAGTTTACCGTTTGTGGCTGATGGGATGTTCATAAACACGCCATGCTGCTCTTGCAAGTGTGAAGTTGAACAGTTTTGTTCGTCTGAATTTGCAATCTTGCAAGTTAACTTAGCCGGTTGTCCTGATCTCCGATTGGGTGATTGTATTTCAAACAGCAACTCAGCCAATGAGAATCATAGAAACACAACAAATGAAACACAGGAAGGAAGCAATCAGAGATTGCTCAATTGTATGCCCCCCCTTCCGCTTTAATCCGACACTGCCCCGCCATTGTTCTGTTGTTTATTGGTTGGTGGAGGCCTAATTTGGATAATTATAAAAATTCTGTTTCTGTCACTTTTTTTGCCATGCCTCACATAATACATATTCCAAGTATCAGCCAACAAGTGATAATACGATGTTTCGATGCAAGATGGTCGCCAGGGCTTTCGCCAAATCCGAAAATGTGACCTGGTTATGAGACCTACATTCCTTGGGAGTATATTGTGGTGAAATTATGAAGCGATCAGTGAACTTTGAATTTTGCACCCAATTCACTCTTTTTGGGGCAACTTCATACTTTAATTTCAGGACCTATGTTGTCTGCTTTGGAATGTAGGATAACATATAATATAGCCATTTTTCTGGTCCAAATTGGTTATGGACTGAGATCCAGCCTGGACAAATGAATATATCCCATTCACTTTAGTTTTGATAAACAAAGGGCCATAACTCTTGAAAATATAACCGAAAGCAGAGAAACTTCACGCTGCACACCAATGGGTCACTGACCACATATCATGCAAATTTCATACTTGTCCATACAATATTAACCGAGATCCAGCCCTACAAGTCTCAAAGATTTGAAGAAAAAAGGGCCATAACTGTTGAAAATATACGCGAAATGTGGAGAAACTTCACGCTGCACAACTACAGGGCACTGACCACATATCCTGCAAATTTCATAATTGTCCATACAATATTAACCGAGATCCAGCCCGGACAAGTCCCAATTCACGAAGAATTCAGGAACAAAGGGCCATAACTCTTGAAAATATAAGCGAAACGTGAAGAAACTTTACGCTGCACAACTGTGGGGCACTGACCACATATCATGCAAATTTCATACTTGTCCATACAATATTAACCAAGATCCAGCCCGGACAAGTCCCATTCACAGAGATTTCAGAAAAAGGGCCATAACTCTTGAAAATTATATCGGAACTCGGAAAAAACTCAACGCTGCACATCTACGAGGCACTAGCCACATTCCATGCAAGTTTCAATCCTGTCCATCAAATATTAACCGAGATATTGCTCGGACAAGAAATTCGGACGGACAGACGGACAGACGGACAGACAGACAGACAGACGGACAGACGGACGGACGGACAAAGCGATCGCTATATGCCCCCCCTCTAGTTAGAGGGGGGGCATAATAAACATATCATTAGAAGTTGGCAACTTCAGATAGGAGGTGCAAAGTTACATGGGATGTTTTTGTAATTTCTTGTCAATGAAAGATACCTTGATAAACTATTATGAAATCGGATCCTCTGTAAATAGTCTGTTGAAAACTTTGGTAATGGTCTCTACCTTAAATGTTTTAAAGTCTGTAAATAACTGAATTATTGGAGATCTCTGCATAAAAAGGTTGAGGCAAAAACAGGAATACAGGATATTAACTGGAAGCAGCCATTTTTAATTACACAAAACAAAATGATAAAATCCCCTCCTTTATGATCGACAACTATTGGAGAAGGCTGGCACATATCATCTTTCTCTTGCTGTAGAACAAGTCTTCCGATAAAAATTAAAACTGAGAACAAAAAATGTTTACTTTAGGAGAAGTACACATTATACTGAATGAAAATACTTTGAGCATTACATACAAATTACAAAATTTCAACAGTTAAAACATCTCTTTATGTTCATGTTCTGAATGATTCTATGGCAACAGTTCACGAAGTTTGTCTAATTCTTCATCGATTTGAATGATACTTGGAGGGGTCGCCCCGTGTAGTTGTATCCATTCAAATGCTGGATAGCGTATTCGGCCTCCGAATAGTTGGTCATGGTGACGAATCCGAATCCCTTACACTGGCCCTTTTGATGATCGTAAATCACATTCACCTTCTGGATGGCACCAAAGGGAGAGAACAGCTGCCAGAGAGTTTTTTCATCAGCGTCTGTGCCGATGTTGTACACGAACAGCGTGTATCCAGTATCCGCGACTGGAGGGCCCAAAGGTCCCTGGTTCTGATAGCCAGATCCCATTGGACTATAGCGACTGAACCTGTTGCCCCCCTGGTTACGGATTGGTCCAGGGCCATACCTTGGTCCTGGTCCTGGTCCTGGTCCACCGCCACCGCCGCCGCCATGAAGACCACCTCCGTATTGCGGGATCGGAGGCGGCCGGACTTTCTTGGCGTTTTCTTCTGCGTACTTGATGTTGAGCGGTTCAGTGCCACCTGGGAGAGTTGTGCCGTTGAGCTGGATCATTGCCTCATTGGCCTGCTGTCTAGACTCGAATAGGACAAAGCCAACACCTTTTCCTTGACCGGTGCCATGATCGGTCAGAACACGCGACTGAATAATTTCGCCATACGGACTGAAATAAGTATTCAAGTCATCCTCTTTGTAGTTACGCGGAAGGTTGCGGATGTACAGGTTAGCTCCCTTCGTATTCTCTCCGCCAGGCCTGGCCAGCGCTACCTTGATGGTCTTATTCTGGAGCTGAAGTCGATTGAGCGTGTTGATCGCGCGCTGTGCATCTTCCTCTCGCTGGAAATCCACAAACCCGAAGCCATAGCTGTAATTGGTCTTTTTATCGCGAACGATTTTGCAGCTTTTGATTGGTCCAACACTGGAGAACATGTTACGCAGTTCATCATCCGTGAGAGTCTGCGGCAAGTAATTGACGATGAGGTTGGTTAGACTGTCGGCGTCGCCAGAAGCCATGATGGAGTGAGAGATACGTCTTTACCGGCCCAAGCCTCATATTGGGAAAAAAAAGGCAAAGTGCAAAAAAATTAAAAACCTCCAAAAAGGTCCTGGCAAAATCAAGAACAAATTTAATCAGTATATTGAAAACTATCAAACTAATGATACAAATCAATTGTAGTTCTAAAATGTGTCGGAGTGATCCAGCAAAACCTGTCAAAATGGACTAGATTTGATGCATAGTGCAGTTTTATGAAGATTCAAGAGAATACCAGTTCGAACATTCAAATCATATTCTCTGTATAGCAAATGTTCTAATAATTCAATTAGCCAAAAATTTTGCCTGGAATTTACAAGTCAATCTATTAAATTTGATCACCTAAAATGTAAAACAAACTACATATATAATTTTCTGGGGTTTTTTTTTTTTTTTTTTTTTTTTATCGTTTCATTAACATTCTGTTATAATAAATTTGATCACCCAATTTGAGTCCTGGAATTCTCATTTACAAGTTCAGTAATTTATGTTGTTGACAGTTATTAGTTTCAGATAGGTTTCACTGTATCATCCTCACCACATTTCCCCTCAACTAAGTTCACATTTGTTATGTTATTGAAACCCTGTATACCGACCATGCTTGGGACCAGGTCATAGTGTCAGTTTTAACAGGATTTTTTTGTTCAAGATTTGAAATACTTTAAAGGATCTGGCAAGGTTTAATGAGATTTTAGCCCCCATGAGGTGCGGTTTGGAGGAGCGCCATAATGGAATATTACATTTGAAATAATTTTTTCAGTCAGCGTAAAGTATATTGTCTTGTGCTCTGAGCATTTTGTAGGGTCCTGGGTCTTAGTTTTTTTGGTTTTTTTTGATAACAGCATCTTGAAGCAGTCGATTTGTGCAAAATCGTCTATTTGAAGTGAAAGCAGCATACTTTTCTCTACGTTAACATATGAAGCCAGTCGAGAACCAAGATGAACTTAACCCCGAATGACTGACCCTGTCAATAGTTGGGTGTTGTCCAAGCACGGTTTCGGTTCTGGACTGGCTTCACGTGTTTACGGAGAGAAAAGTGTTCTGTTTTCACCTCAAAATAGACGATTTTGCACAAATCAATTACTTCAAGATGCTGTTCTTGAAAAACCAAAAGACCTGGGGCCTATAAAATACTCAGAGCATAAAACAAGATAATATACTTTACGCTAACTGAAAAATATCTTTCATACGTGATATTTCAGTTTGGCACTCCAAACTGCACCTCATGTGGGCCAAAATCTCATCAAACCTCGCCAGGTCCTTTTAAGTATTGGGACCATGGATAATGCCAATATTTAGAGGTTGGTTGTTTTACCCAGGTGTCAGTTCACAGTTTTCACTATGTATTTTATCAATTCATCAGGTTCACATATGAATCGGTGGTAGGGGAAAAAAATCAGATAATTCGATCCAGCCCAATAGGACAGTCCCCAGATGGAACTCTCTAATCACAAAAGGCACGAAACGACGTCTTTGCCCATGTGACATTAAGCTGAGCTAGGCGAGGTATCATGCCTTCACAGCGTTTTACAGGCAAAATCTTATTTAACTCCGAGACAATAACATCTTCAAAGTTGATGAATTTTTTTAGTACTTTCAAAGTCACAGTGATGCATATTTTCTGATATTTGCGGTATAGCCAGTGTTAAAGCATTGTTCAGAGCCTAAACATGATCTGATGTCACAATGGCAATGACGTCGTTTGGCACCTCATAGCTTAAGAGTTCTATCTCGGGACTGTCCTATTACATATTGCTTTGTTATAGTAGATTTCAATGAATGTACTTTGTCCTTTCAGAACTTTTTGGAAATACCAGTGTCAAATAGTAGGCCTAACAAAGTTAATGAGTTTGTTCTCAGGCAATTTCTGTAGTTTTTTTGGGGGGGAGAATCTACAACTGCAGCAACCACACCTCGAAATGAAAATGATTGCCATGATTTCCTCACATTCTGCAACCCTGAAGTGGAGCTATGCCCATCGTGTTAGCCAGAAATTTAAATCAGGGTGCCGAAATTCTTAAGATTTTCCCTCTGACAACTGGGTGTCTACTTCCTATCTCCTCCATGTTAAATTTAGGGTGCCGAAATTGAAAGCACGGTGCCAAACTACACCGCGGCACCCCTCTGTAAAAGCCTGGCTATAACACCAAAATGGAAATACTTGCATGGTAATCCATAAAGGTTTTCTAGAACTGAAATCTCCAGGAACAGGTGGTTTACCGTTCCTCATAACAGGCCTGTGTGACCTTTGACCTCTACTTTTTGTTAGGACCTGTCACCTCAATTTTGTAAGAGAGAATTGTCTCTGCCTGATATATCCATTCAAACAAAATTGAAGGTTTATCACGTTTTCTTGATGTTGTGGTCACAGTGATTTTGACCTCAAACTCTCCTATCCCCCAAGTGTGTCCACTTTAGATAGAAAATTGTCAGAGACTGGGCAGAAATCACCATGACAATAGGTCTGCTTTTTTGGCGGGCTGATAAAAATGATGCAGGATTGCCGGAAAACAAGGTTATTAACTTTGTTAGACCTAAGAAAACCAATTGGAGGAAACGGTGAAATGGAAATGTCAGAAGAAAATTTAAGATTGAGAAATATTATCTCAGTGACAATTCTCACATCATGGAATAAATAGGTCAGTTGCCCAAGTCCGAGCATAGCAACTGAAATCCCAATGGTTTACACCATTGTCACCCTATGATATACATGATACTATAAATATTCTTATAATTCAATCACAGGAAATTAAACTTCCCTCAATGAGAACAAAATACATGTAATCATATCTGTTATTACAGCATGTTGGTAAAATGGTCCAAAATCAACAGGTAATGCATTATTTTTGAATTATTTGGAAGATTTCATAGAGTGATCAAAACTATTAAAATTGAATTTTGTCCACAAAATTGAGGGTGATTGAATTTTCATAGGGTGATTAAATTATATAAGAGCATTTACAGTAAACTAGTTATTATATTTCTCAAAACTGTGCACAAAACGGCTAATAAATTACTATTACTTACTCCCAGGGTTCAATTCACAAGTTTTGAGCAAACCAATTTCATAAAAAGAGATGTACAATTTGAATTGAATACCCAGGCGCTGAAATTTCAGAAAAAAATAAAAAGGGTTTACCTTCTACCGAAATCCAGAGGAAAAATTTGCACTCAAAATTTCCTGTAAATCACTGCGTGTTTACTTAAACTTTCTAAAAAAATAGAAAAGAAACACACAAAAAAATTCAAATAAAACAATGACATAAAAACATTCTTAAAACTTTATCAAAGTACAATAAAATGGAAAATACTACTTAGAATTTAAACATTGGTGCAAGAGGAAGACTAAAAATCCAAATACAGGTCATCCACTTAGTACATGTACAATAAATCTCTATTTTCTGGACCCCCTCCCCCCTTGTATGCCAATGTACACCACCGGCAAACTCCTCTACCTGCATACATACATCGCGGAGTCACCCACCCCCCCAATTCAGAAAATTTGAAGTCTACAATCAGACTTTGTTCCCATATGCAGAACTTAACATCAAACTTCTCATTATTGCTATTAATCTTTAAACATTTGAAGACTTTTGGGGTGATAAAGATGATTATTTAAGAAATATTTGTTCATCTACGGTAATTCCCCTAATAATTCGATCACCGGAAGTGCAACAAAAATGGCTTATATCTGAAAATATTCTTGATGTCACCATCTACAAGGTGTCACATTTTGTCATTATATGGCTTTTCTTCAGTTTGAATGAAGAATGGGAATGTTACTTCTTCTCTGTGTTTGAATAACAGAGTTGAAAAGTGAACTTCCTGTGATTGAAATATTAGGGGAATTACCGCAAGTAAAATTGGACATAAAAAATATGAATGTTTTAGCCGACATACTTTCGTCTGGAATATTTCTGCAACATTGAGACATGTTGGTTCCTGCCGAATGAAATCTCCAGAGTGAATTGAAGATCTCTAAGAAGTCGTGAATGTTTTTCGGGAGAGGGGAAGTGGGTCATTCAACTGCCTTGCGTACATAATGGGTGAGTCTGCAGTCAATTTTCGTGTTGTCCAGTTAATATTTTCTGCCCATGTGTGAACGTATTCACTTCCATTCAATTTTTTTACCCCTTCTCTACACCCCCACCCCCTTGTGCATATGTACTAAATGGATGAACCTGTAGCTTATAAATGGTAAGCCTGAACAACTGTTTGAATCAGTTAAAAAAAGTGGTTGCTGCCAAATTAGAACCTTGGAACCAGGTTAAATGGTTGCCGAGTATGTAGCTGTACCCAACCAGTACACACTGCATCTTCTTGAATGTGCCATTTATCATGTTTACTGAACACAGGAATTGCTTTTAAACAGGAATCTGGGGAATCCGATTCCCATCAGCCTCCTGCTAAACAATTCATGGGAATCCAACAGATCCAGCAAGATTTCCGGAAATTTTTGAAATTTGTATAAAAAATTATAGCTTTGAAATTTGAATTCAAGTAGATTCCTGTACAGTGAGAATTCCTGCGAGAATCTTCCTGGATTCTCGTAATTTCATCGAAAAGCAAGGCCTGAATGGAAGCTTTCAAAATATTATGGCTATAGTGTTAGATGTGCTGCAGACTGCAGTGAAGTGCCGTTTTGATTTGAAGGCGGGTCGCTAAATTGTGGTGTTATTCCGAGTGAGTATAATTTAAAGTCATTCAACTATATTTCAGTCATATCACGCTTTTCCAATGGAACATTCATAATTTCTGTGAATGGAGAGTCATGATATTAGTTGTTCGACACAATGAAGCCTAAGGCGGTCAATTATTACACAGGGTAGACAGCTCGAATATAGGATAGTGTTAGTAGCTGCATCAGTCGAACAGTTTGAAGCAAGGGAAATAAGTTCCAGGGGTAGAATTTGGATGAGATTCCGGGGGTCAACTCGCACAAAATTCCCCTGAAAGCCTGCTTGATTAACGTCATTTTTGGTCATAAATACATGTTGTTTTTTGGGAGTTTTTCTTTGGAAATTCAAACAATATCATTGCAAAATTCTGTCAAATTCTACCCCTGAACTCTCCGAGCATCGGCTATAATCAGTGAAATCAATGGTCAGCCAAGTTGATCCCATGAAGGCATATTTTGATCTCGTTGAGATAAGAGGATTCAGAATTGGGGTTTGCCAGCTCTGATTGACTTTTCAAATATCTATGGTTTGTTCAGTACCCAGGTACATAATAACCAGTGCCATTTCAAATCAAACAGAACTCCTCAGCCAATTGTCGACTCCCAAGATAACAGGACAGAAATGTGCCAAAAACAGCAATAATCTTCAAGTCTACTGTAGTAGTTGAGGAATTTCTAGAGATTCAAAATGGTCTTGGTTGCGACAGTTTTTGTCTAAGGCGACTTGATGGAAACTCCTGAACAGTGCCATTTCAAATCAATCAAGACTGCTCAGCCATGGTCGACTCAAGATCACGTACCAGAGATGTGCCAAAAACTGTATTATCTCCCCAAATTAGTTGTGTTTGTGGCATGTAAACCTCCGAGTCTACCATATATCTACTCAAAATGATGCCACTCTGGACAATTTCTGTTCATTTGTCAAAGTTTCCGTCTCTGGTGAAGGTAAAACCGGTCATGATCAAGCATGGGGATACTTTGCTATATTTTTCAAATTATCTTCAAAATGTTCATCCATGCATCTTGATTCTTAAACAGGAATGATCTCATTGTAAATTATATGTATTGACCAAAGTTTAGTTGGAAATACTGTACGTATGATGAAAATTGATCCCCCACATACAGCTTTTCAAAACAGCCAGATGGGAAATAAGGAATCAAGTGTGATTAACCTTAATCAAGCTAAGGAACGATGCCATCGGCATTGAACGTATGTCAACAACTGCATAAACAGTTCCCGGAAAGGTGGCAACTGGGGCGATTCTGGCCAGTTGAAGGGATTCCCCTTAATTTGGGCATATGACGTCATAAATGGTCATCCCAATTAATTGTTAATTTCGTAGCTGAAAGCGTTAACTATTTTTCAGTGATGAAGAACTTGATATATGAACTGACCACTTTCGGCTATGAAATAGGGGATGGCTTTTTGTCGATTCCGTAAAATATGTGAATTATGTAGGAAAGTGGAGTATGTTGTTGACCTACCAAGATCAAGGTACTTCAAGGTCACAATATTACCAACTTATTTGAATTATTAATGAATCCTGACGATATCTCCCAGGATATGTCCTCCTATATCCATTCCTGCTTTGAATTACGGAAAATTAATCTTCGCGGCTCATGACAAACTATGTTCATTAACCTCAAATATTATTGATACAACTTGAGATACAGTATCAAGGGATTTATTACATGTATGTATTAGATTCATGTATCATCTTTTCCTTATATAATCTAATACTGGTACCTATCATAGCATTAGCTGCTACAGCCTATGCAGTACAATATCGCAGTCGCAAGTATAGATAGGTTACTCGTTCTTCTGTCGATCTATTATTTTGTACCCGGCCCAATTTGGGCGTATTTGTACAATAAAATCATATCATATACAATTCATTAGGAAAACTATGGCATATATTTTATGGATTCGTCGAAAAGAGATGTCAACTATTTCAGCACTAAAAGTGGTCAGTTCATATATCAAATTCTTTACCATTGAAAAAATAAAGGAGTACTTTCAACTACGAATTAATACAGCCTAATTGGGGTGACCATTCAGGACGTTAGCCACATACATGCAACTCGGTGTATGTAGCCACGACTGAGTTGCACATCCTTACTAGGACAGACATCATCGTCCTTTTCTTCGTGGCCAAACATGACAAAATAGCACCAAATCATATCATATCTTCCTATCACCATGATCACGTTCAAATGTTGAAAATGGCATAAGTACACGAAACGCTCCAATGCGCATGCACCGCTTTAAAATGGAAATAACACAAACACTTTACGATATGTCGTAAAAAAGGCGTCATCAGCTAGTGGGCGGGGCCCAACACACATGGTCAAGCTCCATCTCGATTACCCCAACAGCTGATGACTTCTTTATGACATATCGTAAAGTGTTCCGTTTTAAAGCCGTGCATGCGCATTGGAGCATTTCTTGCACTTCTGCCATTTTCAACATTTGAACGTGATAGGAAGATAGTGACATGACATGGTGCTATTTACGTGTACTTGCGCTGCAGGAATGAGCCAGATACTTTGTGTCGGAAGAGAGAAGTATATTTGACATGTTTACAACCCGTTAAATGCCAATAGTCCATTGTACATTTTTGTCATGTTTGACCACGAAGAAAAGGACAATACTGATGTCTGTCCTAGTAAGGATTAGTTCAACAAGCTGAACCCTACTGACATTCAATTTTGTGATATTGATTATGTAGGGTTCAGCCGTTGAATCAAAATTTCCTATCGCAAAATTTTCGCCTCCCGACCTAGGTAACTGCGGGTGGATTTGCGCTCATAAAAATCGATAATACCTACCGCTTTGTGCTCGTTTGGATAGAATACATATTTGCCTACTTCCCTGGCCATTTATTTTCTCTGTCCAGCTCCTTTTATTTCCATAAACGACAAAAGAAAAAAATATCATAGCGGACGATCTTTCAAACACGAAATCCACCGCCATTTTCGAACACTCTCGCGTGACCCTGATTCTCTCACGTGAGGTTATTCTAAATTCAGGATTACAAGAGTTGGAAAAACTGAATCCGCTCAGTCGACCCAGTCGCTTAGGGAGATGAAAAATCCCATGAATTACCTTTCTCAGTATGTGCCTTCCATTATGCTTGATATCGAGTTAAATTTTACATTTAAATGCAGATAATGTGACAGCCTTATGAATGAGCCGTTTCCGACCTTCCTGTCTACAATCCCGAATTTACAAATTAGTCTCGCACGTGCCACCATAGTGACATTTCAAACTGGCTGCGGATTTCGTTTTTGGAAGATAGTCCGCGATATTTTTTTCTTTTGCCGTTTATGGAAATGAAAGGAGCTGGACAGAGAAAATAAATGGACAGGGAAGTAGCAGGGTGCAAAATAGCCCTTTGCCCGGGGCAACCTAAATTTCCCTTGGGCAACCAAATTCTGTCCAAATTGCAATGGATTTGGATGTGTTGGTTGCCCTTACTTGCCGATGGGCAACTAGAATTTGTTTGTCTATTTCATACCCTGGAGTAGGCAAATACGTATTCTATCCAAACGAGCAAAAAGCGGTAGGTATTATCGATTTTTATGAGCGCAAATCCACCTGCAGTTACCTAGGTCGGGAGGCGAAAATTTTGCGATAGAAAATTTCGATTCAACGGCTAAACCCTACATACTCAATATCACAAAATTAAATGTCAGTAGGGTTCAGCTTGTTGAACTAAGTAAGGATGTGCAACTCGGTCGTGGCTACATACACCGAGTTGCATATATGTGGCTATCAGGACGTCCTACACCAAAATTAAGGACAATCAACTCAATTGACCAGAATCACCCTAATTTGCCACCTTTTCAGGATCCGATAAAGAGAAAATTATGCCCACCAGAGCTAAGTTAGTTAAATGACAATCAAGATTCGAAGAAATAGAGCAAATTATAGGAGGCAGCCGCCTTGGTATCCAGCAGAAAAGTGGATGTGAAAAAATGCCAAATTATATTACAAGCTCATAGCTAAAACGTTGTTGTTGTTGTTGTGATATATTTTAAAATGCTTCAAACATGGTGTTGTTGTTGTATCACCACATGGGAAATCTTTTGTGTACTGAAATGATCTCCCCAAATGGCCCAAAATGTTAAATTATGATGAATGGGCCTCTGTTTTATCTCTACAAAGCATTCCGTGTGACTAACTTCACAAAAGGCATCGTCATAAACTAAAGACAAATCGATAAATTAGTAGAAATTAAGAGAATTCTAAAGAAAAGACCAACGCACCGTCTCGACGAAGATGGCGGCAGAAAACAGCAAAGGAAGAGCCTCGTTCTGATCAAAAGCACGTGGCTTTTGGCGCACAATGGCGAGGTTCCAGACGGGTACGCCTCTTATGAAGTGCTGTTTAGCGGCCAGTAAACAGGTTGGGAAAATTAGGGCTCTGCAATTTTGGAGGTAAAAAAGTCGTGTTTTTTTTTTAGAAAATAATATGAAATAGGCAAAGCCTAGAAGCGAACGCAGATAGAAAATCTGCCTTCTCTTCTGGCTTTACCTATTACATATCAAGTTAGAAAATTCAAATGAAATTCCCAATATTATACCGGGTACTCTGCGAATGCAGTGGAAATAACAGATTTGGATGGGAATAATAATAATTGAGTTTATTGCACAATACAATTTCAATTCAATTCATTCATTTACACCCAAACCACTCTCTGTGATATATATGGGGGAAAATACATGGAAACTGTTCGAAACAGCTTTTAAACAAATATACAATTATCACAGTATTACAACTTAACAACATGGAGTGTCAAGTAAACTTACAATCAGCATAACCAAGTTTGTAGTTTAGATACTTTGTTGTATATGATAATAAATTGATATATATTAGCGATGCTGCTGACAGTTCATCTATTAAGTAACTTTTGGCAGCAATTAATATAAACAATGTACATGTATATGTGTGTAACGGCTTTAAAGAAAGAATTGGCTATGGTAGATAAGATGTCATCTGGGTCCAATTCCTAGGTTTGTAATTGATAGGCTGTAAAAATTGTACTTTTGACTTATAGCAGGCACCTGTTAGCTATTATCATATAATCCACAGCATTTGCTGATATACTAAACTTCCGGGCCTCAAATACCAAATTTTGTTCTTTTTTGTTGTAACACTGTCTTTATTTGGACTCGTGTCTGTTGTTTCATTTTGAGCCAAGGGAGTATTTTTATGTATTGAAGTTGGGGTACATTTTCGTTGACCTTGATCATTTTGTTTCTGATTTGCCTCCTTATTCAGCTCTACCACTACATGTGGACTTTCGTTACTTGAATGGGATTTATGGGGTATTTGGCATTGTGATATGATATCAACACTACAACTACTTGTCTTTGATTGCTTGGTTTGTGTATGGCAAACAGGTGTTGATTGTTTGCGCTTTGTAGAACTCACACTGGATGTGTAATGTTGACTACCTGAAGGTATGACTATATCCGTGATCAGTTTGAAATGACCATTGTCAAGCAAAACACATATTGTTTCTGCCTGTTCATTGTCAGACTGATATTCATGTGAAGTATAGCATGGCAGGGTTTTTTTCTTTTTTTTTCTGATTGTACTGGAGAATATGTACTGCTGCCTCTATCTCACATGCTGTGGCCCATCCATTACCAACTACCATACTATTCCAGTAAGAAACTGGTGTTGCAGAACTGGAATCGTGGTGTAATATTATCTTGTTTTTCAGCTCTTCCCATTTGTCATGTATATATTCCCATGTATGGCTAAACTATAAGACAATGAAAGAAACAATTTCCATCACCAGGGACATCAATAATGTTGCACTGAAATGCATCCATTAATTTCAGTTCAGATTGTTTTATGCTTTTTCTGGCATAAGAATGATCCCAAACATTGGTTGGTTGTGTCTTTACATAGTTGTGATCTATTGTAAAAATATCAATGACAACTGAGAATGAGGAAGAAAATACCCGGATTACAAAAAGTACAGACGAGGCGCCAGTTCCGACCCACCAAAGTGAAATTTGCATCTGTTTCTGAATGAAATGGTTTGATTTACAAAATCATTATCTTGATCGCAGTACAATTGTCCATAAAATTTATTAGCAAACTAACTTAGCTGGGGATGAATTGAACTATAGCAGAAATTCATAAATACATGAACTTCTGACTATAGGGAATATAAGATTACATTTCTTAATGAGAGGTGTCAGTTCCGACCCACTGTCGCCAGTTCCGATCCAGCCTCGTTTTGACATTGACCTTTGACCCAGATATAAAAAAATGTAATCGTCAACATGACAATTTTTCCCCCAAAACAGAGTCTTAGCTGAATATTTCGTTTTGCATGTCTTCATCTCATAAGTGAACATTTGGCGTTAAAGAATGCGGGTTGGGAGTGATAGTGATATGGTCGAGCTGATCATATTGGCAAGATATATTGGACACTGAAATAACTCTGATGGCTAATAAGCATTTTCTCACTCCAAAATGATGTTAAATCAATGGTACTATTACTTATTTTACCTCTGAATATCAGATTAAAGAGACGAAATGCTAATCAGTACTCAAGTTACGATTTTACGTCGTTAACGCTGCATTCGCAAGGCATTTTGAGGCCGTGGTATGACCCAGCTTGGCTATCCATGGATGATGGTGGTTCGGAACTGGCTTCGTTAGTTGATGCAAACAATGGGGCAGGTATAGCTCTCAGAGTGACACTCTGGTGAATAAATTTATGACAGATACAAAGTACCATGTGATAGTTATATGTGAGAAACAAAACATCAAAACATTGATCGGAAGGGCTGGCAGACGACACTGTTTTTAACCGACGGCGGGTCATGGTCTTTGTACTTAGACCGATGTAGTCGTGTGTATGGAATGAGTCTGCAAAGCTATCTCCTAACAACCCAGTGAATGCATAATATAATTTAACCATGATTGAGAGGTTGATCAACTTGCTCGAATGCTCCAAATGTTTTATGATTTCGCGTGATCATGGCTGTGACAAGAAGCAATATTTTGGGAAGTGGGTTGGAACTGACGTCACTGTAATTGAAAAAGATAAGATAGTGCCACGGCACTGTAGCTCATCTGGCTGTAACTGGAGAAAGTAGCTGTAAGAACTGCGATAAATGAGTTTCTAACTTGTGTTGTCCCCCCTGAACACTAAATGATCCATGCAGTAATTTCCTCAGATTTCATGATAACAAAGTTGTAGTAACTTGACTTGACGAATAGTTCAATTGTCAGTGAAAATACACATTTAATCCGGACAGAGATACGGAGCGGTGTACAAACTAGGCAGCCATTATCCACGCGGTTTTAGAGAGTTCCGTAGTCAGGGGAGGTCACTCTAATTGACAGTCAGTCCCACGTTAATGAAATACCACACTCCTCCCCCTTTAAGTACTGACTTGTATGAACTTTAACTGCTGCCATGTATGCGCGACAATGATGGTTTGTGTCATGCCCGTTAACGATTAATGTCCAACTTTCATGTCATGAACACAAACTGCAAACTGTAACTTCAAGAAATAAATTTGAATATGAAAACACTTATAGACTTAAGAGTTCCTTCTTGTTAACATGCTGAATGAATGTCTCTGGAGTGAAAATTGGCTAATGGAAAATCGTTTAAACATTAACTTCAATTATTCCAAAGTTACTGATACCCTTTCAGGTTTTCCCAAATGAATCACTATACCAGTCACTTAGTTATATAATCTCTCAGGTATTCCGGTGTTCTCCTTTCTCTCACCGGGAATCGTTGACTGGTGGTTTCGGTAGGATGGAGGATCTCGTTTTCGGTTGATGCATGAGTTGGTTCTGGTTGACTCCTTTCACTGGCTGCAGTTCCCTCACCACTGGCGGACGTCATTGTCGGCTCAGTCTCAGGAGCCCTGGCCATTGGTACTGCAATTGTAGATTCACACTCCGTTGTTGTATGCTCATTATTGTCCTCGTCTGTACGAATTCGAACATGGTCTTGATGTCGCCTCATGACCCGACCATCTTTCATCAGGATCTTGAATGACAATGGACCAGTTTTTTCCGTGATGACTCCTGGTAGCCATCGAAAGCCGCGTCCGAAATTTTCCACATACACATTATTCCCTTTTTCTAGGGAACGCGCCTTAACATGTCGATCATGCTGTTGTTTCTGTTGATCCTGTTTCTGCCACACTCTCCGGTGAACATCCGGATGGAGCAGATCGAGGCGAGATTTTGGCCGGCGATTCATCAGTAATTCAGATGGCGATGTCCCAGTTGTAGTCTGAGGTGTCAATCGATATTGGAATAGGAAACTACCTATGCGACTTTCCCAAGTTCCACCGGTCATTTTCTTCATGGCCTCCTTGAAGGTTTGCACTGCTCGCTCGACTTGACCATTTGACGCTGGGTGATAAGGCGCAGAGAAGATGTGTGAAATTCCATTTCGTCTAGTGAATTCCTTGAATTCCACACTTGTGAATGTCGCACCGTTGTCCGACACCAGTCTGTCTGGTAATCCATGAGTCGTGAACACCATTTCTAGTTTCTCTATAGTGGCCCTGGATGTGATCGTGTTCATGGGTAGGACTTCTATCCACTTTGAATAGGCATCAATCAGGATCAAAAACATCTTTCCCATAAAAGGACCAGCAAAGTCAATGTGGATTCTGGACCATGGTTGACTAGGGCACTCCCAAGGATGCAGTGGTGCTTCAGGTGGAGAATGTCGATTGGTCTGACACTGTGCACATCCCTGGACTTTACGTTCCAAATCTGTGTCTAGACCTGGCCACCATACATAGCTTCTAGCCAAGCTTTTGATCTTGTTGATTCCTGGGTGTGCGACGTGAAGATCGTCCAGCACTGTTTGCCGACATGTTGCTGGAATTATGACGCGATTGCCCCACAAAACGCATCCATCGTGAACACTCAGTTCTGCTCGGCGAAGATGGTAAGGGTCTATGTCTTTGCTCGGGCTTTTCTGAGGCCAACCTTGTAGTACAAAGTTGAGCACCCGCGATAATACTGGGTCACGTCGAGTGAACAACTTGATCTGATCTGCTGTGAGCGGAGTTTTATCTTCCAAATGTTCAAACAGTAACACAGTCTCCCCTGGCAGTGGGACGGTTGATGGCACGGTAGGCAAGGGGAGGCGACTCAGTGCATCTGCATTGTTGTTTGCACTGCCTTCCTTGTAGATGATGGTGTACTCATAGCCCGCGAGTATCAAAGCCCAGCGCTGCAAGCGAGCTGCGGTCATTGGAGGTATAGCCTTATCTGGTCTGAATAGACCAATCAGAGGTTTGTGATCCGTAATCACGGTAAATGGTCGCCCATACAGGAATTGATGGAACTTTCGTAGTCCAAAAATTATGGAGAGTCCTTCTTTTTCCAGTTGCGAATAACCTTGTTCGGCCTTGGACAATGTACGTGACGCGAAAGTGATTGGCTTCTCTGTACCATCATCAAATATGTGGGATATCACGGCTCCAATGCCGTATGGCGAGGCATCACATGCGAGTACCAGTTTCCGGTCGGGGTTGAAATGCACCAACACACTTCTGGACTGTAGCAAGTCTTTGGAAGCTTGAAACGCTTTGTCTTCCTCTTCACCCCAGCTCCAAGGAACATCTTTGCGTAGTAAATGGTGTAATGGAGCTAGCGTGGAAGCCAAGTTGTTTAAGAACTTTGCATAATAGTTGATCAGTCCAAGATATGATTTCAGTTCAGTGACGTTCTTCGGCCGTGGAGCATTTTTGATTGCCCCAACTTTTTCCATAAGTGGGTGAATTCCCTCTTTGTCGATTTTGTGTCCCAGAAACACCACTTCGTCTGCCATGAAGATACATTTTGTGATTTTCAGACGAATGCCTGCTTCATCCAGCCTGGACAAAACCTTGTCCAAATTGGCCTTGTGGGCCGCGTCTGTGGCCCCGGTTACCAGAATGTCATCCACTCTCACAACAACGTTGTCTATACCCTGTAGGAGATTTTCCATTGTACGCTGGAAAATGCCTGGAGCCGACGAAACTCCGTATGGAAGGCGACAGTAAGAAAAAAGTCCTTTGTATTGATCGTCGTATACTGTTTGGATTCTTCTGCGAGCGTCATTTGTTGATATGCTTGGCTCATGTCCAGCTTGGTGAATTTCTTCCCCCCACCTAGGGTTGCAAACAAATCTTCAGTTTTGGGTATGGGGTAAGAGTCTAGTTTGGAGACCTGGTTCAAGGTGAGTTTATAATCCCCACATATGCGTATTGACTGGTCACTTTTCACGACAGGCACAATGGGGGTTGCCCAGTCCGAATATTGTACTGGTTGTATTGTGCCTTCTGCCTGAAGTCTCTCTAATTCTGCTTCAATTTTGTCTCTGAGTGCATATGGCACGGGTCGGGCTCTGAAGAATCTAGGCTTGGCCTGTGGGTCTACCTGAATTTTGGCCTGTACTCCTTGAAGCGTTCCTAATCCCTCTTTGAATAGGTTTGGATACCTACTCAAAATTTCCTCCACATTTGAAGGACCTACTGTGGGTGCTTCGCTTGACTGAAGTTTGAAAATTTGTGACCAGTTCAACTTGATGTGCTGTAACCAATCACGGCCCAGAAGATTGGGGCCTTCACCAGGAACCACTAATGCTGTAAGCTGCACATCCTGGCTGTCATACCGTACGGGAACATCAATGGAACCCAACACTGTTATTTCCTCTCCTGTATAGCCTCTTACTTTCACAGTAACTTCCCTGAGACTATCTGTGCCTAATTTCATGGATTTGTATGTTTTCTCAGCAATCAATGTTACTGATGCCCCAGTATCAACTTCCATGTTGATATCAGACTGTCCCACCTCCATATTTACTGTATATGGGGCTCTTGAATCGGTCGTTTTCAAACTGAAGAGGGTATATTCATCCCCTCCCTCATTTGGGCTGTCGTCAGCTTCCTCTAAGTGGTGTGCCTGCTGTGGCTTCCATTTTCCTGGAGGATGGAATTTCCTCCTCGGATTACCCCTAATCACTTGACCTGGAGCGGTCATTTTTCCCCTACTCGACTGATTTCTATTCCAACAAGCTGGAGAAATGTGACCTTTTTTATTGCAGATGTTGCAGACTGCATCGATGAAGCGACAGGAATCTGGAGAATGGTTTCTGTTACACCTATTACATCGGCTGGTTGACTCATGTTGAGTTTTATGAACTTCAAGTTTTGGCTGTGTTTGCCCTATTGTCCCCGAGTGAATAGTGGACTGGAGATCTTGGGTGTCCTTTTCTGCCGTTTCAATGGCTATTGACATCTCCAGGGCTTTCTTAAAATCCAAATTCAGTTTGGACAAAAGTGCTTTTTGAATTTTGTCATTATGTGCCCCACAAACTAGCCTATCTCTCAACATGTCATCCAGTGTGGCCCCAAAATTGCAGTGTTCAGACAGTTTACGTAATTCCGACACAAAAACAGCAATAGTCTCACCTTCTTTCCGTGTCCGTGTGTGAAATTTGAACCGCTGCACGATGGGCGAAGGCGGGGGATTGTAGTGGGCGCCAATAATTTGTACTAAGTCAGCAAACGACTTATCTCCAGGTTTTTCAGGAGCAACCAAACTTCTGATTAGTTTATACGTTTTTCCGCCGCAAACACTTAATAGTATGGAGCGTTTGATTGCTACGTCCGTCACCGCATTTGCGATGAAATAATGTTCGACCCGCTCCATGTATTCCGTCCATGTTCCGCTGACTTCTTCGTCAAACTCCTCGATTTTCCCGTGCATTGCCATGTTGAAACTACGTGAAAGTTCGGTAACAATGTTCCACAAATCCTCGTCGCCAATTATGTAGTAACTTGACTTGACGAATAGTTCAATTGTCAGTGAAAATACACATTTAATCCGGACAGAGATACGGAGCGGTGTACAAACTAGGCAGCCATTATCCACGCGGTTTTAGAGAGTTCCGTAGTCAGGGGACGTCACTCTAATTGACAGTCAGTCCCACGTTAATGAAATACCACAAAAGTTTCATGGGAAATTCAAGAAGCGGCCATATTGGATTTCCGAAATGGATCAAAAATGGTATCTTGCATAACTGGACCATAAGGGGAACCTGTGTACACAATTTGACAAAGATCCATGCAGTATTTCCTGAGAATTCACGATAACAAAATTTCATGGGGAAATTCAAGATATTTTCGAATCGGACCAGAAAAGATATCTTGCACAACTAGACCCCAAGGGGAACCCGTGTATCAAATTTGAGAAAGATCAATGCAGTAGTTCCTGAGAAATCGCGATAAAGTTTCATGAGGAAATCCAAGATGGCCACCTGGTGGCCATATTGGACTTTCAAATCCGATCACAAAACTAGATCCCAAGGGGAACCTATGTACCAAATTTGAGAAAGATCCTGAGAAATCACGACAGACAAAGTTTCATAGGGAAATCCAAGATGGCCCCCTGGTGGCCATATTGGATTTTTGCATCAGAACAGAAAAGGTATCTTGCACAACTAGACCTCAAGGGGAACCTGTGTACGACATTTAAGAAAGATTCATGCAGTAGTTCCAGAGAAATCGCGATGTTTCATTGAAGATGGAAGATGGCCGCCTGGTGGCCATATTGGATTTTGAATCGGACCGAAAAAGGTATCTTGTACAACTAGACCCCAAGGGGAACCTGTGTACCAAATTTAAGAAAGATCCATCCAGTACTAACTGAGAAATCAAGATAACAATGTTTTATGGGGAAATCAACACCTGGTGGCCATATTGGATTTTTGAATCAGACCACAAAAGGTATCTTGCACAACTAGACCCTAAGGGGAACCTGTGTACCAAATTTGAGAAAGATCCATGTAGTACATGTAGTTCCTGAGAAATCTCGATAACAAAGTTTCATGGGGAAATCCAAGATGGCCGCCTGGTGGCCATATTGGATACATTTGTGTACACTTCGCCACTCATAAGATGGCTTGCGAATCGTGTGTCTCCATTATCGCGGAGCGATATCCAGTACTTTACCGGATTCTGTTCGGCCTTCATCCGGCGGAGAATAGACCCGAGAAATCTGATAAATTACAGGTTTTCATACCACTTCTGAAACAGATATTGCCTGGGCTTACAAAATATATAGGTATGTATAACTTTCGTATCATCCAAGAGGTGTGGTGGATCTGAAATTTTGAACAAGTAGTTCATCACATGACTCGAAAATGGCGAGTTACGTTGGGGTTACGTCGGTAGACTTTAGCTGATTGGCTGACGAAGTCACGCGGTATTGATTTATGGAAATTCCCTCCTGCAGTTGCCGAAAGTAGGCTGAACATGGCTACACACGATCCCAGTGTCAGTCTTACCGCGTATAGATGACCGAGATGGTTACAGGTTGTATTGGATATTCAAATTGGACTAAAGTACACATGTTGTACAACTAGACCCAAAGGGGAACCGGTGTACCAAATTTGAGAAAGATCCATGAAGCAGTTACCGAAAAATAATGATGACAAGATTTCACTGGCAAATTCAAGATGGCCACCATGGCAGCCATATTTAAAATCGTATCGACACCGCATGAACACATTCTGGTGTACTCATTGGGGGGAACATGCATGCCAAGTTTCAGCTTAATCGGCCAAGCGGTTTCAGAGAAGAAGATGTTTACGGACGACGCACGACGCACGACGGACGACTGACGACGGACAACCAGGCCATGAGCTAAAAATTAAAGAATTTATGTAAGGTGAGTAAATCCAATGTTTTATGTAGAGTTAATTCCCCTAGTTGTAAGTTTCACTTTCGGTTGGAGTTGCACTGCATATTCAGTTTGGGTGAAATTGAATATTTATAAGCTAAACTAAAGGCAGTATGAGTGTTGCAGCAAAAGGCAGTTGAACTACTAATAGTTAACTATTCCTAGGTTATGAAAGTAACGACAGTAGTAAAATAATGCCAACACTTATGAGTGCAGCAAATTTAAACAAATATTGGAGAAGTTGCACTTGATGACCGCTGCTGGTGTGTTGACAGTCCGAAGCGTATGACGTTGGTGTTATGAATATTCTTTGTAGCAAGATTCAAGATTCAAATTTTATTGTACAGACACCAGCAATGTAGCAGAGTACAAAAAATGAAATGAAGATGACCACATTTAATAGTTGGACAGCAATATAGCAGACGACACGACTTTCTTGACCGTACAAATGCAGGCGAAGTATGAACTTTATCGTAGACTCGTACCTTGCCATTGACTCGCACGGAGATCCGGAGATCTGATTTCCGTGCGAGCAAGGAGAAGGTACGAGTCTAAACGTTATCGCCGATAGGAATTTCACAAGGAATACTTGGAGGTTTTATTTGGAGTTATTATTTATTTTTGTTTACTGGACTGATTTATTCATAAAGAAATCACGTGTGAGTATGATTTCCAGATGTACAGAGAAAATCGTACCGCCCGACATGCATCAAATCACAGAATTCAAGATGGAACCCACCACGAAACCGGAAGTTAGTCAATTCGGTAACAAACTTTTCAATCGCTAGGGTACAGATCTCATTTGGACACATGCTCTATCTAAGAATGCGAACGCTTCGCGTTCGCATATTAACAAATTAGCATTTTTTTTCTAAATGGCGCATATAAATTGATATTTAGTTATATATGTTAACACATTTTGCCATTGATAGGATTTTTAGTTAACTTGTTTGAACATGTTGAAATAGCAATTTGAAAAAAATAGACCGCTTTCTATCTCCTAAGTAGATGGGCAAAGCAAGTAAACCAATGTGAAAATATATGAATTCAGGCGCCATTGACAAAAAAAAGAGAAAGAATTGGCTCATACCATATTTTTAAAGTTATTCAAGAAAAACGACTCTTTACCTCCAAAATTGGAGAGCCCTCATTTCCCCCAACCTGATAAAGAAATGCTTAGTGTGGACTTAGAGGTAGCTGCCGGACTGTTGGCCTCAGTCCCTCGCCGAGATGTGCAGTTAATCTTCAACCCAGGGGTGAATTGATAAATAATTAATAACTATACTTTGCAAATTAGACTTCAAATAAGGTGATTTATTGAAGATCCATAAATGTTAAAATACTATACAATGTCTTTGCATCAGCATGTCATATGTAGACTTCAAATTCAGGGGCGATGACATCTACTATTTAAAGATTTTTCCAAAAAATGGTATATCCGGCAAAGGTCTGCTTCAACACATTGGTGTGTTTTTGACTTGTAAAAACATCTAATTGTGATTATCCAGCTGAGAGAGCATTTAATCTGACTATTCTTATTCGGCTTCTTTCCTGAGTTGTTTTTCTTGGCTTCCTTTCATGTGGTCCCCTCACTTAGTGAGTTCTTCTTATGTGGTTTAATTGTGTGAGTTGTTGTCCATGTCACACAGCGGATACCTGTACATATACCGGGCTTATTAAGCCTACTGCATTCAAGCTGCTTTCCCGACTGAAAAATGGCTTCCGTATGGAGAAACCTGAAAACTGCAAAGATGAAATTTATCAGTTGATGTTACAGTGTTGGCATATCGTCCCGCAGTCACGAAGATACGCAACAATCTCGACAGAATGCTCGAAGCAAACCAGCCTTATATGGATCTGGAGGCGAATGAGCCTCAATATTTGGATGTAACTGCTGATAGTGGATTGGAGTCAACACAATGCAGGATGAGTTCTTTCCTCGGACCTAACAAAGGCACAGCTCCAGATGTCCCAATGATATGCCGGAAAAGGAATCTGTGAATCAGACCTCCAAACTCTGGAGAGCGAATCCGTTTTTGTGTATGAAACTGAGGAGAGTGAATCCACATTTTTACAGGACCAAATTGTGGAGAATGGACATGCTGAATTCGATTTGGTGGACCGAATTACAGAGGGTGAAACAGCAGTTCAGGAGGACCAAATTCTACGGAAAATTCCAGTTTTTTCTGAGAATACCGTGATGAATCACGTTTTAACCAGATCATCGGGTAAACTGCTCGACAAAGTCATGTTGATCAAAGCAGCAGCTGATCAGCAACAAATGATGTCCTTGCTGGATAATGTTGCGGTGGATATCGCTATGACGTCGCGACCCGAGGTCACATCAACAGCTTTGGAAAAGTCATTCGGAAGATGGTCGAGTGCACTGAAGTCGGATTTACCAATCGTGATGATTCTTATGTATAATTGTTTTTATCAATATAATGTATTGCTCTAGTGCTATGGACTTGCACCTTCGATGATCTGATTGTTTATATATAATTTTTATACTTTGTTTTTAATCGACCATCGACCAGGCATTTTCTCCACACACTGGCATTTTGACATGTACTTAGTCATCGTTAAGCTAGGCTAGCCGAGGCCCCTCCCGCCCATTGAAGGAACGAACGACAAGGGCAATTAATCTCCTTTACTGAACATTACTTATTTTATAATCCGGTGAGAGAACAGTCACAAGAGAACGTGGCACATCACGCCCAATTACATAAAGTTTGAGGAGAGGCCACCAGATCATTTCTGTCACTCCTACATGTACAAAGGTCACTTCCGGTAGAAAAGCTAGGAAAGCTAGAACAGGCCAGCACCATACCCGGCACTGCAGTACATGATGTTACTGCTAATCGATGACGTTATTAGCATAAATTTGATTTTTATTCTCTAAAAACAACTTTCCGACCAACGTCGTCGAGCCATACAGGGCGCCTAAACAAAACCGACCTCTTCGTGTGCACTGACGTCACCAGGCAAACTCGTACCTGCTATCACACGTACAAAGGGAGACATATTGTACAATAACTAGTTAATCAAGCAGTATTACACAACAGTTTTACAATCAAGTTAATGCTAATAAGTTCATTGTTAGGGAGAGCACAGGGTGACACTCTCACAATCTCCCCTGTGGAGCTTGACGTCCTCGACAAGCTTTCATGAACACATGTTCCTCGTGATCAATGACGAACTGATCGGGGCCAGTTATATGGATTGCTATGGTGACCAGCCGATACTCTGCTACTTCTCCGCAGTGTCTGTTGTTCTTGTAATGGAAATCTGTCCTGTGGCAGACTACCTACTCTCGGGTAGTGAATTCGCAACTGACAGTCTTCATCTGACGAATCTGTCTCACTGTCGCACTGCAGCTCTGGATTCCTATGACTTGGGCCAAGGCGGCCAGAACGCTGGGGACCACCTCTCTGAGGAACCAGGATTACCTTGGGGCACACTCGTAACTCTGACCGATTCACTACTTTCTGCCCACCACTACCATCTGCAGGCTCTACAAAGTATGTGTCCCCCTTACGATCCATCACTCGGTACACAGTCTTCCCAAATGTGTCCTTGATTTTGCGCCGACCTCTGTAGTGATTTCGGAGGTAAACACGTTCACCTAGGCCAATATCATTCTCTTTTGACTGCTTGTCGTACTGACGTTTCCGCTTAACACGCTCTGCCTCGAGGTGCTCCCCTGCCTTTTGGTAGGCCTGTCTCAACCTCTTGAGGTGTAACTCTACCCAGTTGTCTTCAGTGTGTTCCTCCGTATGTCCCAGAACAACATCTACTGGTAGTCTGGCATCCCTGCCAAACATTAAGTAAAATGGCGCAAACCCGGTCGCCGAGTGAGGGGTCGCATTGTAGGCATATGTAAGCTCAGGCAGCATTTCCGGCCAATTGCGCTTCTTGTCAGGAGGTAGTGTTTTCAGTAAATCATGTAGCGTCCGATTGAATCGTTCGCACTGTCCATTTCCAGCAGGATGGTACGGGGTCGTGCGTGTTTTCTTTACACCATACATCTTACATAGCTCCTGCACAATCTCGGCCTCAAAATGTCGACCCTGATCAGAGTGGATGCGGAATGGTGCGCCATATTTGAGGAACCACTCTTTCACTAGTGCCTTAGCTGCCGAACATGCCGTCTGGTCTCGTGTGGGTACGGTCACGGCAAACTTAGTGTACACATCCGTCATAACAAGTACACTCTCCAACCCATTTGAAGCTTTATCCAGGTAAGTGTAATCGATGGCCAGGATTTGTAATGGTCTGTCCGCCATCAGGCTGCCCATAGGCGTTCGGGGGCTGGTCATAGGTGCCTTGGCTAGACAGCACCGTTCACAGTTCGCTACCCACTCTCCAATATCTTTTTGCATCCTGGGCCAGTAGCAGCGTAGGCGTGCCAGTTTCTCAACTCTTTCTCTTCCTTGATGGCCTAACTGGTCATGTACACCTTGCAGGATGCTTGTCTTAAGGCCTGCGGGGAGGAGCAGTTGGTAAATCACTCCACGCCCCGGATCCTGTATCCGTCGATAGAGAATGCCATTCTCCTCCACAACACGGTCCCATTGCTTGAGCATGACTGCTAGCTCCTTCGGCTCAGTTCGACGTTCCAAGGCAGAGGGCTTTGTACCTCTCTTCCAGTAATACCGCAAACGTCCTATCACTGGGTCTGTGAACTGTTGGTGGGCCAAATCTTCAGCTGACAAGGTCGGTAACATATCACAGCTTGCAGGAACAGCAGGCACGGAACAGCGGTCATCACAAATAACTGCACCCACTGCTCCGCACAGGACTTGACATCGAACTGCCGCAGGCATACCTGTAACTCCGAAAGCCTCAGATACTTCCTCATCATCAATATGACCTTCGTCAAGCTGTCGCGGCCTCCTGGACAACTGGTCAGCATTCGTGTTCTCCTTTCCTGATCTGTATCGTATATCAAACTGAAATTGGGCGAGCTGTGCTGTCCATCGCTGCTCCACAGCCTTGAGTTTAGCAGTCGTCATCAAATAGCTGAGCGGGTTATTGTCAGTGAAAACAGTGAAGGGAGAACCGATCAAATAGTCTCTAAACTTCTCGCATACAGACCACTTCAATGCCAGCAACTCTAGCTTCATGCTGCTATAATTGGTGAGGTTTTTCTCTGATCCCCTCAGCCCCCTACTGGCATATGCGATAACCCGAGGCTTCCCGTCCTGGACCTGCGATAGTACGGCACCCAGGCCCATATGGCTGGCATCTGTCTCCAGGATGAAGGGTAAGGTAAAATCGGCAAAGCCCAACACAGGCGCAGTTGTCAAAGCCTCCTTCAGTCTGTCAAAGGCCTGTTGACAGTCAGAATTCCAATTCTCCGAGGTTGGGGTCTGTTGGCTCTTTCTTCGACGTTTTCCTTTCAGTGGATCGGAATTCACCAACCGGTGCAACGGGGAGGCAATTTGGGTGAAACCCTTCACATACCGCCTGTAATAACTGGCTAACCCCAAAAAGGAGCGAACTTCCTGCACTGTCGTTGGTGTCGGCCACTCTTTCACGGTATTAATCTTACCCGGGTCAGTAGCGATCCCTGTAGCAGATATCACGTGTCCCAAATAATGCACTTCAGGACGAAACAGATGGCACTTGGAAGGTTCCACTTTGAGACCATACTCCTCCAGTTTCTGTAAAACCAACTTCAATCGTTTCAGGTGCTTTTCGAATGATGTCGAAAATACGATTATGTCATCCAGATAAACTAATAACCGCTGGTTGACCTCTTCTCTAAAGATGGTGGGCATGAGACGTTGGAAGGTGGCGGGACTGTTACACAAGCCAAAAGGCATTCGATTGAATTCAAATAATCCAAGCGGGCTCGTGAATGCAGTCTTATGGCGGTCTTTTTCCTCCATTTCAACTTGGTTGTATGCGGACTGCAAATCAATGGTGGAGAATACAGTTGCACCGGACATGGCATCCAGGCTCTCCTCGATGCGTGGGAGTGGAAACGCATCCTTGATTGTTTTCCGATTTAAGCTACGATAGTCCACACACAGGCGAATACTGCCACTCTTCTTCCGGACAATGACCACAGGGCTGGAATAGTTGGATTTACTTTCTCTGATGACTCCCTTCCTCAGTAGGTTTTGAATATGTTCCTTAACTTCCTCCAGTTGATTCGGGTGAATTCTACGGTAGGGATGGGTAACAGGCACTTCATCCTCTGTTATTATCCCATGTTTTGTCGCTCCAGTACACCCCAAGCTATCCTCATCATCAGCGAATACTTACCGATGTTCCAGGATGAGAGAAGCGGCTTGGCGTTTCTGGCTCTCATCTAGCTGTGAACTATCCACCAAATCATCAACCCACTTGGGAACATCTTTACCAGCATGCACCACCTTGTCGACGCGTACATCTACACGTGCAATGACCAGTTCATTAACACCACATGGCTGAAACTGCACGGGACTCGTACCCGTGGCACTGAAATCCGAGACCGGAGAAATCATTCCAATCCGTGTCCGAGGTTTAAGCCACACATCACTCAGTCCTGGGTTGGTCACTTGCACATATACACACCCATCCGTCTCTACCATAGACGGTGTAACCATCACTTGTCTCTGAGTTGTCAAGGGTTCAATCACAGAGAGTTTCCCACAGTTGTTAGGCTTGGTCACTGCAACTTCACAAACTGATTCAGCTGGAATACGGACAGGTTCACGTCCAGCAACCCTTATGAACTTTGTAGTAGTCTCTCTGACCCCTTCCGGTGGTGTATCTTTCCAACCAAGGCTCTTCAGGAATTCACCAAACTTCGGCACATGTCGTAATACATTCATCCCCAGTAGTCCCGGTACTTGATTTTCCAAAGAGAGGCTTTCCTCAGTATCACGCTGTACTAAAACACCCATGGCAGGAAGCAGTGTTCCCATAACTTCAATGTCTACCTCAACGTACCCTACATATGGTATATCTAGTCCATTGGCAGCTTTAAGCCTTAACCAATCAGATGTGTCCTTCAATGCGCACCCCTTGGGATGGATCTCTTCCATGAAGAACTTCTCGGAAACCGTAGTAACCATTGATCCTGTATCCATGAGACAGGGAATCTGTACGCCTCCAAAGTAAGCAGCAATCACAGGCTGGGGACTCACAGCCTTTTCCAAAAGATCCCTCTCCGAGCCAGTTCCATCATGTCCCCCACTGCATGGCTCAATGCAGTGAAGGACGGTCGTTTCCCTGGTACGATTCATCCTGTGGTGCTTTACGCTGAGGGCAAAATCTACGTGTATGCCCTGGCTGGTGACAATCGTAGCAGATCAATGTTGACGGGTACCTTCGCTGACTTTGGGACCTAGGCTGATAATCGGACTTCTCAGCGGATTCAAGCTTTTTCAGGATTTGCACCTGTCCCTCGGCCAATTCCTGAATCCTCCTCGATAATGAATCCAATCGTGCTGTATCTGGGGCGACTTGAGAGCTCACTTTGGCCTCTGACTCAATCATGTTGACGGATGGACGACTTTTCTTTCCCTTGCCATCATCTTCCTCAGACCAACGAATAGCATGTTGGCGAAGATCCTGGAAAGGAACATGTTCATAATCTCTGATCATACGACGTAGTTCACATCTAAGATATTTCTCTTTTACATTCTCTGAAAAGATCTCATTCAACATTCCATCTCTCATGCCAACTACAGACCTATCCTTCCTAGATAATCGGTCATATATCTCTAGAAGTGCTCGAGAGAAGTCTCGAACAGATTCCTTCTCTCCCTGCTGCCTATCGTACAGCATTCTTCTCAACTGTATTGTAGAATGTTTTTCTCCAAAGCATGATTCTAGGACCTCAAGAATTCGAGTGGGGTTTGTTCGAACCTCCAGTGACTGATATTTGACCTCCTCTCTTGCAGCTCCGTCAAGATGTCGAAGTAGAAACTGTCCTGCTTCTTCCGTTCCAAAATCTCTAATAACACCGCGGGCGTCCTCGATCCAGTCGTCCACGTTTTCTTCCGGGTTTCCACCAAATCGCCGGATCTTCTTTGTCGATGGGACTCTGACATTGACCACTGGGGCGGGGGGTGGTTGAGTACCCACAGTATCCCTCCACTGGAGTAGCTGGGCAAGCTGTGCCTCCAGGGCCTCCACACGTTCATCAGCCATGGTGATCCACCACTGTTCTCTTACACTTAAACTAGGTTATCTTCAATGCTACAAACTGTCACTAATCCCACTTCTGACACCACAATGCAGCCGAGGCCCCTAATCGGAAAGCAACAACTACAATAATACGGGATCGTTTCCTACTTAAAGAAAAGTGACACGAACGACAAAAATGTGTTCACACAATTAATCTCCTTTACTGAACATTACTTATTTTATAATACAGACCTGATACAACCTAACATTATCAACTAGAGAACAGTGGCTACAGAGTACAGAGAGAACAGAGAACAGTGGCTTCACACCATGAGGGTGATTTCCATTTAACTGAGTGGCCCAATTACATAAAGTCCATTAATTGAATAGCGACTCCCACTGCTTGAGGAGAGTGACATATCAACAGCTCGGAACCATCACACCAGTTCACAATCCATAGTTGATATCCAGTGGTCCTCAGATCAGCTGTGCGGACTATACTATGCTGTCACTCCTACATGTACTCTATCTGCCCACATTTAGAAAAGCTAGGAAAGCTAGAACAGGCCAGCACCCATACCCGGCACTGCAGTACAACATGTTACTGCTAATCGATGACGCTTATAGGCCAGCATAAATTTGATTTACATTTCTCCAAAAACAACTTTCCGACCAACGTCGTCGAGCCATACAGGGCGCCTAAACAACAGCGACCTCTATCGTGTGCACTGACGTCACCAGGCAAACTCGTACCTGCTATCACACGTACAAAGGGAGACAAATTGTGGATAACAAACTAGCGTATCAAGCAGTATTACACAAAAGTTTTACAATCAAGTTAATGCTAATACAGTTCATTGTATAGTTCCGGAGCACAGGGTGACACTCTCACACCAGGTTCAGCTGAGGACATGTTGAATAACATGAGGTTTACAGTCATGTTTGCGTGTACAGCATCTGTGTAGTAACAAATGTGTAGAAAATATGGCGGATAAGCATGAAGTCAACTTCAAAATATTTTACAATTGTAATGAAAGTTTGATTACATCAATGATGCAATGTATCTGAATAATTTGAATATGTAACCCAGTTATTCACAAACATGGTAACATTATTATATTAGGAGATTATCAAAACGTATATGAATGGCAGGCCTTGACCAATTGGTATGCCTCTTGGTTAGACAGATTGAGCTCGGCCTGAAGTCTTGGAGCTACGACCCCAGTGTGCTAGAAACAGCCATATTGGCAAGACACATTAAAAGGGGTACCAAACTTGAAAACATTGGTAGTAGAAGTGTTGAAAAAGACGAAGTATGGTTTTGTTCCATGTCGCTCATCTAAAGGGTTGAGAATGAAACCATTAATACACATGATAACATTTTTATATTTAATAAACCCTGTGAAAATTCTGAATTAATATCACAACTTTCATCATGAAAATGCATCACAACAAGAAACCTATGCGTTGGGGTATGGTGTATCTTTCGAATTTTGATATAAATTGAATGAAACCTAGAGATTTTCAAATGAAAGTAAACTATTTAAGACTACAAACAATATGTATGATATTGTTGAATATATAAGATATTATATAACAAGTGTTCGCCATGTATGATATTACAACAAGTGCTGAACACGTAATTGATATAGAACTATTACGATGTTGAACATGTGTGATATGAAGCAAGTGTTGAACATTATAATATAGAACAAGTATTGAACATGTATGATTTAGAACTAGTGTTGAACATGTGTGATATGAAGCAAGTGTTGAACATTATGATATAGAACAAGTATTGAACATATATGATAGAACTAATGTTGGACATGTATGATATAGGACTAGTGTTGAACATGTATGATATAGAACTAGTCTTGAACATGTATGATATAGAACTAGTGTTGAACATGTATGATATAGAGCTAGTGTTGAACATTATGATATAGAACTAGTATTGAACATATATGATAGAACTAGTGTTGGACATGTATGATATATGACTAGTGTTGAACATGTATGATATAGAACTAGTGTTGAACATGTATGATATAGAACTAGTGTTGAACATGTATGATATAGAACTAGTGTTGAACATGTAGGATATAGAACTAGTGTTGAACATGTATGATATAGAACTAGTGTTGAACATGTATGATATAGAACTAGTGTTGAACATGTATGATATAGAACTAGTGTTGAACATGTATGATATAGAACTAGGCAAGACACATTAAAAGGGATACCAAACTTGAAAACATTGGTAGTAGAAGTGTTGAAAAAGACGAAGTATGGTTTTGTTCCATGTCGCTCATCTAAAGGGTTGAGAATGAAACCATTAATACACATGATAACATTTTTATATTTAATAAACCCTGTGAAAATTCTGAATTAATATCACAACTTTCATCATGAAAATGCATCACAATAAGAAACCTATGCGTTGGGGTATGGTGTATCTTTCGAATTTTGATATAAATTGAATGAAACCTAGAGATTTTCAAATGAAAGTAAACTATTTAAGACTACAAACAATATGTATGATATTGTTGAATATATAAGATATTATATAACAAGTGTTCGCCATGTATGATATTACAACAAGTGCTGAACACGTAATTGATATAGAACTATTACGATGTTGAACATGTGTGATATGAAGCAAGTGTTGAACATTATAATATAGAACAAGTATTGAACATGTATGATTTAGAACTAGTGTTGAACATGTGTGATATGAAGCAAGTGTTGAACATTATGATATAGAACAAGTATTGAACATATATGATAGAACTAATGTTGGACATGTATGATATAGGACTAGTGTTGAACATGTATGATATAGAACTAGTCTTGAACATGTATGATATAGAACTAGTATGATATAGAACTAGTCTTGAACATGTATGATATAGAACTAGTGTTGAACATGTATGATATAGAGCTAGTGCTGAACATTGCATGATATAGAACTAATTATTGAACATATATGATAAGAACCAAAATCTCAGTGCGAACTATATGTTAAAATGTTGAACATGTATGATATAGAACTAGTGTTGAACATGTATGATATAAATTAGTGTTGAACATGTATGATATAGAACTGGTGTTGAACTAGTGTTGAACATGTGTGATATGAAGCAAGTGTTGAACATTATGATATAGAACAAGTATTGAACATATATGATAGAACTAGTGTTGAACATGTATGATATAGAACTAGTCTTGAACATGTATGATATAGAACTAGTGTTGAACATGTATGATATAGAGCTAGTGTTGAACATTATGATATAGAACTAGTATTGAACATGTATGATAGAACTAGTGTTGAACATGTATGATATAGGACTAGTTTGGAACATGTATGATATGGAACTAGTGTTGAACATGTATGATATAGAACTAGTGTTGAACATGTATGATATAGAACTAGTGTTGAACATGTATGATATAGAACTAGTGTTGAACTATAGAACTAGTGTTGAACATGTATGATATAGAACTAGTGTTGAACATGTATGATATAGAACTAGTGTTGAACATGTATGATATAGAACTAGTGTTGAACATGTATGATATAGAACTAGTGTTGAACATGTATGATATAGAACTATTGGTGAACATGTATGATATAGAACTAGTGTTGAACATGTATGATATAGAACTAATGTTGAACATGTATGATATAGAGCGAGTGTTGAACATGTATGATATAGAGCGAGTGTTGAACATGTATGATATAGAGCGAGTGTTGAACATGTATGATATAGAACTAGTGTTGAACATGTAATATATAAAACTAGTGTTGAACATGTATGATATAGAACTCGCCAGAGGGATCGCCAGACAAGTTCAGGTTTTCGAAAATATCGAATTTAATTCCGGATAGCGATATTAAGTTTGGCTCTCACAAACAACTTACTCGAAGATACATTTAAGAATGTGAGGGATCGGGCTAGTGAGGCCTATAAAGGGTATCTCGATGTTGACTTGGAGGGTCGGATCCCAGTTTCAAAATATATGAATGAACTTATTTTGAAAAAAAACCCCGCTGAAACGCGATTTTGATGGAAAATGTGAATTGACTGGTGTGTTTGGCTGGTGCCTGCGGCTTGGCGGCGGGTTATTTTTCTATAGTATTAATATTTTCAGCATAAGATATTTACATGTATTCAATGGTTCAATTTGTGTGACGTATTAATAACGATTTGTAATGGCATGTTATTGTGAATTATACGCCTCATGCCAATATGATCCTTACATGGGTAAATTTGAATCATTCACTGTATATATATTATGACACTTCGAGATGTGTTTCGACTGTCTTACTATTCGTCCACTGTTAACTCTATGGCATTAAACTACATTTACTTTAACTTGAGTTCGGGATATCTCAATTGGTGTGTTTTTGACTTGTAAAAACATCTAATTGTGATTATCCAGCTGAGAGAGCATTCAATCTCATTATTCTTATTCGGCTTCTTTCCTGAGTTGTTTTTCTTGGCTTCCTTTCATGTGGTCCCCTCACTTAGTGAGTTCTTCTTATGTGGTTTAATTGTGTGAGTTGTTGTCCATGTCACACAGCGGATACCTGTACATATACCGGGCTTATTAAGCCTACTGCATTCTTGAGATTAGCAGTTGACTGATACCTTGTACACGGATGAGAAATAGAGAAATTTTTTAGAATGGAGTCCAGGGAGCTGCTTTCCCGACTGAAAAATGGCTTCCGTATGGAGAAACCTGAAAACTGCAAAGATGAAATTTATCAGTTGATGTTACAGTGTTGGCATCCAAAGCCGGAGGATCGTCCCGCAGTCACGAGATACCAACAATCTCGACAGAATGCTCGAAGCAAACCAGCCTTATATGGATCTGGAGGCGAATGAGCCTCAATATTTGGATGTAACTGCTGATAGTGGATTGGAGTTAACACAATGCAGGATGAGTTCTTTCCTCGGACCTAACAAAGGCACAGCTCCAGATGTCAGATGTGAGATTTCCAATGATATGCCGGAAAAGGAATCTGTTCCAAGGATACACGGAGTGGACCAAGCTGATTTGGACCAAACCTTAGAAAGTAAATCAGTTTTTGACCTCCAAACTCTGGAGAGCGAATCCGTTTTTGTGTATGAAACTGAGGAGAGTGAATCCACATTTTCACAGGACCAAATTGTGGAGAATGGACATGCTGAATTCGATTTGGTGGACCGAATTACAGAGGGTGAAACAGCAGTTCAGGAGGACCAAATTCTACGGAAAATTCCAGTTTTTTCTGAGAATACCGTGATGAATCACGTTTTAACCAGATCATCGGGTAAACTGCTCGACAAAGTCATGTTGATCAAAGCAGCAGCTGATCAGCAACAAATGATGTCCTTGCTGGATAATGTTGCGGTGGATATCGCTATGACGTCGCGACCCGAGGTCACATCAACAGCTTTGGAAAAGTTATATGGAAGATGGTCGAGTGCACTGAAGTCGGATTTACCAATCGTGATGATTCTTATGTATAATTGTTTTTATCAATATAATGTATTGCTCTAGTGCTATGGACTTGCACCTTCGATGATCTGATTGTTTATATATAATTTTTATACTTTGCTTTTAATCGACCAGTTACACTGTGAGTTGTTGTCCATGTCACACAGCGGATACCTGTACATATACCGGGCTTATTAAGCCTACTGCATTCTTGAGATTAGCAGTTGACTGATACCTTGTACACGGATGAGAAATAGAGAAAATTTTACCCACCCAACCCTCCGTATTGTTGAAACTTATTAATGTGTTACTTTAAAGTGTATTTTCATTTTTGATACCTGTTTTCAGCGGCGGGTTATTTTTCTATAGTATTAATATTTTCAGCATGAGATATTTACATGTATTCAATGGTTCAATTTGTGTGACGTATTTATAACGATTTGTAATGGCATGTTATTGTGAATTATACGCCTCATGCCAATATGATCCTTACATGGGTAAATTTGAATCATTCACTGTATATATATTATGACACTTCGAGATGTGTTTCGACTGTCTTACTATTCGTCCACTGTTAACTCTATGGCATTAAACTACATTTACTTTAACTTGAGTTCGGGTTATCTCAATTAAAAATGGCTTAGTAATACGCGCCATACACCCTGGGCTATGCTGTTTGAACTTGCACTCTGGGATTGATGGGTATAAATTCGGGGGTCAGCGACAGTGTGCGACATTCATCGCGGATCATTTGCTTCACCAAGTTATGAGTTCTGCGTGCCGTACTCCCCTTATACTGAGGTGGGGGTACACATCTATGAGGATGATGTCACCATTGTGGAAGACCGCGTTATTTACTGGTCAGGCCCGGAGTCCAAATTTAAATTTATTTTTTTGTGCAGTGCACTCGACGAGAGCCTCATCCATATGGAAAAAGCCGTCGCCGTACACCGTGGTCAGTTCTTCGCGTGCTTGGGACGTTACCAAGACCCCACCAGAAGCTTCATCATAGACCCTGATCTTTGGTCGGCCTTCGAAAGTGGTGCATATTGTGGACCAGCTGTTTACACTGGACGAACTGGGCTGGGCTCATGCCCTGAGCGACGCGGCGTCAGAATCTTATGAGCAAATTATCAACCACATCAAGAAGGACGATGAGAGAGACTATCCGGTACTCACCTCCGTGAAACATGTGACACTTGCCACCCGTAGTCCACCCACGATGAACGATGACGCCATAGACTATCCGGCTATCCTCAGTCAAACCAGGATATATACAACAGATACAGAACCTGACGAAACCCTCCAGAAAGGAACATCGACCTCGTTATAAATACTCAATACACCCTGGGTCCTTCATCACTCATCACTATGAAGTGCTGGAAGAAGGTGTCGGACATGTTGTATTAGTCCCGACAGTCCGGCTGGCTATAGTGTATCGTCTGCCCTCTTCGAGTCGCTAAATCCCAGGGCATTTGTTTATCGCAAGTCCGAGATTGGCTCAAACAACAAGACATCTATACCTTACATCGAGCTGCCCGCCGTCATTTTCTACGGCGGTATAGATGCCCAATGACAACCGGATTTGGCCGATATGAGCGCCTTTGCCAAACATGACGATAGGCATCGATATATCTTAACATGTATCGATATCCAGTCGAAGTATGCGTGGGTCGTTTCTATCCGAACGAAAACGGGAAGAATCTCGTAGCTATGTTCAAGGGCATCTTCAAGACGGGTCACGAACCCTTGTACTTGCAAACCAATGAAGGCACGGAATTCCTCAACTGACTCTTTCAACAGTTTTTAAAAGCTCAGAAGGTGTTCTTCTTTCACACATACAAGACCAAGGTTTTTATTGTCGAAAGGTTCAACAGAACATTCAAAGGCCGCATGCACAAAAACTTTACGGCTAAGAATACACGGTGGTACATCGAGGTTCTCCCGAAACTCGTGGCCGGTTACAATCGAGCATAACACCGGAGTATTCAGAGAGTGCCGGTCACCGTTATTGAATGCAAAGAAGCCCATCGGCGTGTCTTGTACCCCATGCAACCCCAACCACGGCCGAAGAAGGTGTTCAAGATCGGGGACCTTGTACGGATCAGTGAAGTCAAGGGCAAGTTCGAGAAGAGTTACTCCCCCCCCCAACTGGAGCGATGAAAACTTCGTGATTAAACACCGCGTACCCTGGCGACCGATGATATATGAACTGCAAGATCTTCAAGGGAAGCCCTTGCAAGGGACGTTTTACGAGCAAGAATTACAGCCCGTGGTGAAAACAATGCAAGACTACTACACTGTGGAATGCATCCTGAAAACCGAGCGACGCCGAGGCCAAATGTTGTACTTCGTGAAATGACAAGGCTGGCTCAGTTCGTTCAATTTCTGGGTCCCGAAAACCAGATGAAAGGGCTATAAATCCTGGAACCACCGTCGTTATCGTTCATTCCACACTCAACCATGATGAACACAGTGCAACTGCCTCTGAACACAGCGTCTCCCAAAACGCGCAAAGCACAGGTGAGCTTGGTAGTGACATTGCTAACCTTGCTGGGCATCTTCTACGGAGGTATTAAACTCATCCGACCTCGGACACAGTCGCTTGCCGGGAGTGCCAGTAAACAAGTCTACAGACCTATTCCCTGCCAGTCAAATCTCACCCGCTTTCAGCAACCACCACCACACCACGTATATCGTCCAGATCATCATCGAGCCCTACACCAAGTATTGCATCGACCGCTACACCGGAAGACTCGTCGTATACGACCACCCACAGTTAACGCTCAAACGTATCGACAACGGTACCAACGCTCAACGCACCGACGACCCCGGTTCGCTAGTAACACATTCACGAGAGTCAGTTACCACGACAGCGGATACACCTCAAACCATGGACCATGGCAACGCCCCGTTCACCTGCCTGATTGCGGGACCGATGCGCTCAGACAAGACGCACTTAGTCCAGAAACTCATTCAACTCGCCGACAGCATGATTACCCATCCATTTCCCAGGTTTTGTGGTGTTACGGCGAATGGCAGGCGACGTGAGTAACAATGCCCCACATTATATTCGTTGAAGGCCTACCCAACCTGGCATACTTGGAACACTTTGGTTGTTGTCCATGATCTCATGGCGGAGATGGATGCTGAGGCATCCAGTTCTTTACCAAAGGCAGTCATCATCGTCGGCTGAGCATCATCTACATTGTGCAGAATCTGTTCAGTAAAAACAAAGAACATCGGAACATCAGTTTGAATGCCCACTATCTGATGGTGTTTAAAAGCCATTAACGATGCGACACTCCCTCAATACGGGTATATGGTCTTCGACATAAAGCAAGGCACCACTGACCATCTTCGACTACGAACCAGTATCTTTCCCAGGGAGATACACCACGTGCACGTGCAAAATTAATATGATGTAAACACATTCACAGTGGCAACCCCAGTTGGGGTGTGTATGTGATGAAGGGGTTAATACAAGTTTCAAACACACCATTCTTATTCATGTGGTCTCTGTAGTCAACTAATAAAAGGGTAGGGTTGTGGGTTCCAGCGTTAGTTGAGCAGGATGTCTGCTCGAGTACGGAAGCATGCTCCGTCGCCCCGGGTACTGATGACTGCCCCATCAAACTTGGTCTGAACTGTTTTACGCGGCACAGACCCTGGCCTTAACTTCTCAAAAGGGAACGTGCCTCTGACTCCGGCTCAGAAGGCGAAGTTGGTCAAGATCAAGACAAATCTCCGTAACCTGGCCCAGAAGCGAGTCCCGCAAGCACAGAAAAAAGATCTCACAGAAAAGCGGGTTTCTCGGTGCCATCTTAGCGCTGTTGGCTGCCTCCGTGCTAGGTCCACTATTGGGTGGACTCATCGATCGACAATAAACCACACGAAAAAAAATGACTCGGGTGGACGCGCACCTGCTTCAAAGTCTACAATCTATGGTGAACACGATGACCACACCCGATCAAAAGATGCAACAGATTCTACAACGACAACGACCAATTGTCGCACAGCCGCCATTACTAGGTGTACCACCCTCAGCCTCGCAGTGGATGGCAGAGGAAGTCATGAAGAGTCTACCCGCGTCGTTCCAGAGGAGGGGTACGTGGCTTGTTGCTTCTGATTCAGAACGATGTGGTGCCTGGCATTCATATGCTGGATTTGGTGAATGATCTGATGCGTTAGCGCAGGTCACAGGTGACCCCAACAAAATGGAAAGCGTTCGCCCAAGAGTTGACAGACATGCACGTGCCAGAAGAAATGATCAGAAATCCTCAGCGTTAGGCTTGAATGGAGCAGCAGACGCCCGTGACAGCAACGTTATTGAAACCAACAGTGGAAGAGAGAAAGTTCAGTCGTCATGTTTTAAATCACATTACCCAGTAATAGGTCGGCTGCGGTATTTTCCAACAAAACCGTAACCCATTATGTTACGCATCTGCCGCAACGTGACCGTACAATTCAGCAATGCGTTGAAGAAGCTGTGTGCACTGGAGACGGATAACTATGACGAGCCCGGTCTGCTCCAGGGGAAGACCATGCTGGATCCTAAGGCTGGCTTGTATGGATTCTTTGTCTATTCGGATGTGGTAGATGGTCACATTGTCGGCGATATCGATGCGCCCCTACTCTGCGTCTGCCCAGTGCAAGGGGACTATGGAGATCAGGTCACACAGAGCTTTAATCACGTGTTTTATCTATCGGTGCGACTGACTGACATCAATATCATCACCATCGATATAAGGGATGACACTGGACAACCTCTGGCATTCGAAAATGGGAAAGTGGTGGGCACACTTCATTTTCGACAAGCACGTTCTCCCAAGTTTGTATAATGAAGCTGCCTTACGAGTACGAACTGGGGGTGGCCTACCAGTCTTTGTATTTTATATACACGCATCCAACGAGGTCATAAGCTGGGGAACGTGCTCGGGAGCATCACGTTCCTGTCGCTGGTGAAACGCGAGGTGAAAACGGTCAGAAAACAAGCTGTCCGAAGTGAAGTGCAAGCTCTGGGAGATGTGTTCAGCGGTGTTCCCGTCCGAAAAGCACTGAAACGCCAAGTCAAAGAAGCAGGAGGTATCTTAGTCGCCGAAGAACAACGAACAGTAGGGAATACAACACTTGAACCATTGAGACCGCGCACCAGTGAACGACCGACCCAACGAGGACGCACATCGAAGACACGAGATATCTTTGCCTAAACGTGTTCTTCATCCACCCAGAGTCCTGCCCCTCCACCAAAAGTCAATTTGATTTGTGGACCCTCCCACCCATGCAGATCAGTGCCGAACAGGGACTTGGATGGAGCATCTCCCTCTCACCAGCATCACCGAAACAGGTCCCATCCAGTTCACCATCAGCAATGTGGATAAGGCCTATGTGGATTTAGCCCATACGTACTTTTATGTGAAAGTCAAGATCGTCAATGGGGATGCCTCCAGAAAAGTCGACAATGCATCGGTGAGCCCGACGAATCTCTGGTTGCACTCTGTGTTTCAACAGGTGGATATTTCACTCAGTGACAAACCCATCAGTGACACGACCAACACGTACCCGTATCGAGCCTTCATCTTAACGCTGTTGTCGTACCGGCGAGAGGCTAAAAAGTCTCATTTGACAGCCCCCTTATTCTACCAGGAGACAGCCCAGCACATGTGTGCGAAGAATGACAATACCGGATCGGGATGGAACAAACGGCGTGATTTCACCGGGAACAGCAGCTCGGTCGAATCATCGGTGGACTGTTGGCAGACCTCTTCTGGCAGACCTCTCCATTACCTCCAAGATCCCCATCAAAATCCGACTGATACGGGCGCCGCCAACCTTCGTCTTGATGGCCACTGACGTAGACAGGCACACAGCTGACTATAGGATCATCATCCATGACGCAGTCTTGTATGTCCGAAAAGTAAATCCGAATCTAGCCGCCCAATTGGGGCGCTTCAAAGCCTTGGAGAGAAAACCAACCTAGTACCCCAACCGACGTGTGCAAATCAAAGTTTTCTCTGTGCCTGCCGGGAATATGAGCAATAACAAAGAAAACTTGTTCTTGTGAGAACTGCCCAAGCGAATGATTCTGGCTTGTCTCGAGAATACCAGTTTCAACGGAGCCAAGCCGGAGAATCCGTTTGAATTCAACCATTTCAGCATCAATTTTGTGGCCCCTACATTTGGACGGACATCAGGTCCCAGCCACTGCTTTAACATCGGACTTTCATACGATCCAATCAGAGCCTGTTTACGGCGACAGGTCAAATCAACCAGGATGAAGTGAATACGATCAGTCGAGAGAACTACGCTAACGGATACACGTTGTTCTGTTTCGATCTGACCCTGGCCTTAGAGAACGACCATCAGCTGAACCTCGCCAAGCAAGACAACTTACGGTTGGAAATCCACGTTGCACGAGCCTTCCGGAACACCATCAATGTGATTTGCTACGCCGAGTTTGAAAACATCATTCAAGTGGACAAAACGCGTAAAGTCATGCGTGACTTTGCCACCTAACACGAATAAAAACCAGATTACCACCATATTGGAGAATGACCCAGCTACATGGAACGTCCCTGTCAACATTGGGTGGCCGTGTACTTGACAGAAGACCAGGGAGTATACTATGACATGTACTGTCTGCCAACCCTCCATTCCGATTTAACGACCTTCATGGACAAAGGCACAGACGTGGTGTTGGAAGAGTCAAACGTTGTAAAGCCTGAGCAGTAGCGTGTACGGACAGTACTGCCTGTTTTATCTCTATCACCGTTGCCGGGAACGGACCCTACCCACTATCGTACAGATGTTTGATGAGTACCCCAGGCCGAGGACCGAGATGTGCTGGTGAAAGACTGGGTCGAAAACCATTCCAATGTACAAGCCCCGTTCTAGGCTTGAGTTCTCACGTGGCTGTTCTCTCATTTGCTTCAATTGTTATTGTTCACTGAATAAAAACATGAGATTTCAAAACCATCTTTTGGGAATTCTTTTTTTTTGTCAACCAAGAATACAATACAATACATGTGACAGTAAAAAGTAATACAATAACATGATGTACAATTAGGTTGTTGTGCTGTACTCAGTGTTTTATAGGGTGGATGGAGGATGTCTGGTTCCATGCTGGTTCAAAGATTTCTTCTTTGAAGAAGCAGGAACGCAACTTGGCTGGGTGTTGTTTAGTTGGTTCTTCGCGATATAGCTGAAATAGTGTTGAAAGCGACGTTAAATTCTATTCACTCACTCACTGCTGTATGTAAAATTATAGGTATTTACACATGAATCCATGAGCATTGCGACGTTCAAATGTTCAACTATGCAGTGGTCACATCTGCTTCAACCTAAATGGCAAGATACAAGGGGGAGGGGGGGGGTGGCTTAATGTCACACTCAAGGGGTTGTTTCACTCATATGGTGACAGTCAGTTTGGATGGTGAAGGAAGCCGGAGTACCCGGAGAAAACCACCGCCCGTCGGCAAGTAACTAACTGACAACTTTCACATATGCACCAGTTGGGCTCGAACCCGTGCCGGTTCAGTGATGTGAGGCTAGCGATCACCAGCGAAGCGTCTTAGACCACCCGACCACCGAGGGCATCCTGGAAGAATACAATATAGGTGACAGTAGGAAAGAATACAATAACATGATGCGTATGAGGTCTTGGTGTGTACCAGAACAGGTATTTACACATGAGTCTATGAGCACACTAGTTCGACGTTCAAATGTCCGAATATGTCGTGGTCAAACCATCGTTCAGAACTTTACTCTTGAGGTAGAAGTATGCGTCACGCTGCTCGATGTAGGATCGCATCTGGTGCTCGACAAGACGAAATACTTTGTTGGTCTCACTGGCACTGGTTTTACCCTGGAGGGCGCTGAGGTACAGGGATTAATGTTGAGGTCGCGTCAACTCACATCCTTGCAACATAACTTGTTGTTGTTCCCGCCGTAACAATAGTATGTTTTCGCGAGGGCACACTCCTGAACGTGCCATAGTACTCAGAGAATTGAAAGACAGTCAACCGTTGATTGATGAGGGAAAAGCTGTGTACGGGAATGCGCCGATCTACGATTCGCTTCTCGGTGCTGTTAGCTTGATGGCGGACGGTGATGCCGAGGATGCATGGTGTACCAGAATGCATCTTGGTGTTTATGAAAGTGGGTGGACATGCGGCAACGGTGTCTTTCAGGTGCTCGGGAAAATGGGTTCATACTTTATGTAAGAATCACGAGACAATGCATACAATAGCCAAGTTTGGAGATACAATTACAACACATATAAGGGAAGTGGGAAGAGGTGCCGACATACTGACTGCGTCACATGACTTCACAGAATAGTCTTCTGGTAAACCTATTCTAAAGCACATACCAAGAATCTAACGATTCCCAGTGCCTTTTCAACGACACAAAGACCCAGACAATAGTTCCTACATGAAGTATCGACCGGAAAATGCATGTCGCATTCGACGAAATCGAAGAGCTGGTTCATAAGGACGGCATCAAGAGGTTGGGGTGATCCGGATCCAATGGTGGTCCAATGGTCGCTTGTGGGTGCTTGTGATAGATTGTCGCAACCCGGGGTTGACTACCTGTGGCAGTACATCTGTAACTGAAGAAAATGGTGAAGTGGAGGACTCAGAGAAGACTGACTCTGCGGGCGAACAATGATAGACCCAGTTGAAAATCGAGGCTGATCTCGAATGATCGTAAATTAATTAGTGAATTACACGTATATCACTGGTAATACATCTAATGTACAGCGCTGACATTCGCTAATAAAACAATCAATATCGTAACTTTTATGCGTTTAAGGAATTCAAACTCACTATTCTCTATCCGATGGTGCAAGTTTCATTCATCCAATCCCTCGTCTTTCGGAGATATGGAGCAATAGCAGACTAATTCAGATTATGACGTCACCATGGCAATCAAATTATAAGCGTTATCCCAGGCTATCCAACACAGCCAGAAAACTGGTGCTGGCCCAACACCCTTTTTTGCTGTTGAGGACTGGTCAACACCATACAGTGATGTTGAGAAATGGTGTTGATCAACATGATCAATGTGGACACTAAAAATGGTGTTGAGGTCAGTTCAAATAATAGTTTTGGTCAACACCAATAAAGGCTGTTGAAAATGTCTCAACACCATATTTTGGTGTTCACTGATAAGCGCTAATACTGGCTCAACGCCAATTTATGGTGTTGGCTAACACCAATAAAGGGAGTTGGAGACATACAGGGTGAGTAAATAATATGTCCACCTGTGATTTTGTTCATTTATTCATATGAAGTTACAATTTATTGTGTATATGAATATTACACATGGAAAGGTACTTCATCTCTTCTCTATATTCAACCATGGTATGTTTTATTCATGGAAGAAAATATACATATATTGTGTATAAACCAATTAGTATATAGACATTATCTGTACATTTTTGTCCATAAATAAAACATACAATGGGTGGATATAGCACAGAGAGGGAGTACCCTTCGTTGTGTCATATTCATATACACAATAAATGATATTTTCACATGAATATATTAACAAAACCACAGGTGGACATATTTGTTTTACTCTCCCTGTATGGTGTTGGTCGAAATGCTACACCATTTATTGGTAGCTCAACACCATTTTCAGGCTGTGTAGTCGTAAAAAATGTGGCCTTCCATGTTAAAGGTATAGAGAAAATGAGGCGGGAATGAAGGATAATGTGATACCGGTAGATATGGGAGGGAGGTGGGGTGGCGGTAATGTTAAAAGTATAGGGGAATGATGGGGAATGTGGGTAATTTTATTGTAAATGGAGGATGAAATGCGGGTTGGATGACGTCACGGATAACGTCACTTTCATGCAGTCGGGGACTAGTGGGGGGTGCTGGAATGGACGTTTTTGGTCGAGGTGGGCCCATAAGGGTGTCATCGTGAAGCTCATGGCGTGTGGAGGACGCTTGGGATGGTTTGGATGGGCAGTGATGTCATGCTGCACATGCGCAGTCGAGAAGTAATAGCGAAAGTGTGCATTTTGGAGGTGCACATGGGCCTATTTGATTGATGGAAGGGGCTATATCTCATCCAAAGGCAGGATGTCAAATTGAAGCCCTCGGTGTGTAGACCACGACTTGAGGGATGTCCACGTCATCTGCGATGTCACTGGCGTCGTCATCGGTAGGAGTAGTAGCGAAAGCGGTATTTTGGGGTGTGAAGGAACCATCCTTCGTTCAGATGAACCGTGTTGGGTATCATCTTGTAGCTCATGGCATGTAGACTAAGACTGATATAGATTTTTATTGGAATTCTCGTCATGCGCAGTTGGGCGGTAGTAACGGAAGAGGGAATTTTGGGCGTGAGCAAAGACGTGTTTAGGCAATCTAGGAACCATCCTTGCCCGGCGACATTTTAAAGCTCTCTTGGGGTAGACTCCAACTGGAGTAGTAATTTTGTCTGCTCACGTCGTTCTGCGCATGCGCAGTCGGGCAGTAGTAAAAAAGCGGGCATCTGAGGTCGGAGTTTTGGGTCGAGGTGAACCAATATTGGTCCAAATATGGTATGAATGATCTCGTCTTGAAATGTGTAGTGTGTAGACAACGCTCGATATGCTTTGGATGGGAAGTGCCGTCATGGCGCGCCTGCGCAGTCGAAGAGTATTAGCGAAAGCGGGTATTTTGGGGATAGGCATTGACGTGTTTGAACGTTTTAAGGGGTATTCTCGGTTCAAATATAGTGTGTATGGTCTTTAAGCTGCCGTGGAGTAGATTACGACTTGTAGGATGTTCACGTGACTATGACGTCATCAGTAGTAGACAAAGCGTCGCTCGAGTGCGCCATTGCCTACACCCCTGTACATGGTGAAGCCTGAAGTGTATGTCTTCTCTGAATACCTGAACTCAGGTATACTGGTGTTGTTGGGTTGGACATGAGATAAGAATGGTATTTACCTCCTCATGAAAGTGAAGTCGTTGGCCCCATCGTCTTAACGCCCACGACATCTGCCTCTTCACGCAGTGACGACCTACCGCTGGTGTGAGTAAGAACACACACACACACGCATGCACACACCCATACCGGCACACACACACACCTAAACCCGAATGTCTTAAAGCTTTGACACAGTCATTTAAGAGACCAACAAAAACAAGGATTACAGGTCAATTATTTTATTATCCCCTCAATCACAACACACTCAATCTGGGGGAACCGTTATGGGTGTGCTTACAATTCTCGTATGCTCTTGTCCTGTGTATCGCCCGCTGACCTAAACATCATTAGGCAATCCAGGATATCGTTGAGGCAACATGTTCTGCAAGTTGTTTTTGCATTTTGATCGCATTTTCCCGGGCCTCGGTGGCTGGTGACCCCATATCCTCTTACAAGTGATGCTTGGTCTGCATGATGGACCTATGCGTTGGATCGCTGTTTTACTGATGGAAGGGGGCATTTGGATGTAAGCTTCTTGCAAGTTATCCTACCAAGCGTCTTCGATCACCGCAGCCTGGGTATCAGCGGCCGCTGTCACAATACAGTCCCAAAAGGTAGGTACCCTTTCATGCCTCCCTCACTGTCTAGGTCTGGATTATTTGTCTGACTGTCAGTGGGTAGGCTCTCTGTATCAGTGGATAGACTCTCAACAGTCTTTGCATCAGTCTCTGCATCATTATCTGCCTTACTGGGCTCATCGACTTCTAGCCACTCGGTCTCTCTGTACCCAAGAATGTTCCTCTGGTAATCAATTATATCATAGTGTCGGGTAAAGGTGTGCCCAAACTCTAGGCAGCAATAAGCCATGTTGAGGCGTTTAACGTAGACTGTACTCATCTATCGGTTAGGCCTGTTTTTATAGACGGGCGCTGATGCCGTTATAGGGGTTGACGGCCGTCGTCGAGCGTTGCTGAGCGTCATCACCATATGGTTCGCCTATGGGGATCCACTTCGAGAACATTTGGAAGAAGAGAGGGTAAAGTGTAATGTCCCGTCTCCATCTGCGTTTTCATAAAAGTTTGAAATGCCTCATGCAAGGTCAGCAGATTCTGGACACGGGTAGTTTGGTTGATATCCTCTTTGGGTAGTATATGTTAATAATGCAGCAGAAGACACGCCAACGAGAAACCGTCGATGCTATTACTGATGCACCTCTAGCTGGGACCCCTGTTGCAACTCTACACAGACGAGACAGCATGTTCTGTCATCTTGTCACGCTCCGGAATGACATCCAATGGGTGACCAGGATGTGTCTTCTGCTGCATATAAACATATACTACCCAAAAAGGATATCAACACAACTACCCGTGCCCAGAATCTGCTGATCTTGCATGAGGCATTTCAAAACTTTATGGAAACGCAGTTTGAGACGGGACATTACACTTTAGCCTCTCTTCTTCCAAGTGTTTCCGAAGTGGGCTCCAATAGCTGAGCTATATGGCGTTGACGCCCCACAACGCTCGGCGACGGCCGTCAACCTCTGTTATAACGGCATCAACACCCGTCTATAAAAACAGGCCTAACCGATAGACATCGGCCATTAATACCTATCAACATTGCTTATCGCTGCCTTGAGTGTGAACGCACCTTCACCAGACACTACGATATGATGTGGCACCAGAGGAATATACATGGGTATACAGATGAGCCCAGTAAGGCAGCTAATGATGCAGACTAATGCAGAGACTTTGACAGTCCATCCACTGATACCGACAGCCTACCCAGACATAGACAGCGAGGGAACCCCGAGTGAGGAAGAAAGGTACCTACCCTTTGGGATCATATTGTGACATCGGCCATTAATACCCACGCTGCGGCGATCGAAGACGCTGAGCAAGATAGCTTGTAAGAGGCTTACATCCAAATGCGCCCTTCCATCAGGAAAACAGCCTGCCGATCTATGAACAATCCTGCTGTCGCTTGAAATGAAGGACGATCCCACGCATAGGTCCATCATGAAGAACAAGCGTCAATGTGATCAAAATGAGAAAACAGCTGTTCCGGACATGTTGCCACAACAGTATCCTGGACTGCCTAATGATATTCAGGTCAACGGGCGAGGCACATGAGGAATCGACAATTGGTACGAGCAGCTTCTGATTGGACAAGAGCATATGAGAATTGTAAACACACCCATAGAGGATCCCCCAGCTTGGATGTATTGTGATGGAGGGGACAATGAAATGCTTGACCTGTAATCCTTGTTGTTGTTGGTCTCTGAAACGCAGTAAAGAAGCAATAAGGGATTGCTTAATTGTATGCCCCCCCCCCCCTTCCGCTTTAGTCCGACACTGCCCCGCTATTGTTCTGTTCTGTATTGGTTGATATTGCATAGACAACAAACCCAGACGGACAGACGGACAAAGCACTTTACTTTGCACAACTACAAGGCACTGGCCTCATATCATGCAAATTTCATGCTTGTTCATACACTATGGACCGTGATCCAGCCTGGATATATCCTACATATATCCCATTCATTCACTAAGGTTTGAAGAACAAAGGGCCATAACTCTTGAAAATATAACCGAAACGCAGAAAAACTTTACGCTGCATAACTATGGGGCAATGACCACATATCATGTGCCTGGACATTCGTGTCAAAGTACTTTGTTGAACCCCGAGTGAGGAACAAAGTACTTTGTTGAAACTTTTAGATCATTGGCGCTCTATGGTTGACAAGGGCAAACTAGTCGGAGCAGTCTTTATAGATCTGCGCAAGACATTTGACCTTGTCGACCACAGAATCCTTCTTCAGAAAATTGAATATTATGGTTGTTCAAAAGGAACTTTAAATTTTTCCGATTCATATTTGCAAAATCGTAAACAAATGGTAACGGTCTGTGGAGCTTACAGCAATTCGCGTTCGGTGACTTGTGGAGTACCTCAGGGGTCTATATTAGGACCTTTGTTTTTTCTCATTTTCATTAATGATTTGCCGTTGTACTTAGATAATAACATCGATATGTATGCTGATGATTCCACGCTCTACACATCAGGTAATAGCATTGGTGAACTTGAAAATAGATTGTCTATAGACCTCCAAAAGCTCTCAAATTGGTGTAGAGCTAACAGAATGTTAGTTAACGCTAAGAAAACAAAAGTAATGCTATTCACGTCTCACCAAAAACGAGCCTACTTGCCCAAAAGTAATATTGATCTAACTTACAATAACGAACCCTTGGCCAAAACTGAAAACGAAAAGCTTTTAGGAGTGTATCTAAACTGTAACTTTTCGTGGACCACACACGTTGATTATATTTGTGGAAAATTATTTAAAAAGTTGGCGCTATTCAGGCGTATTCGCCACTTATTGCCTTTGTGTGCCCGAAAAGCTTTTTATAACAGTTATATTTTACCTACTTTTGACTATTGTTGTATTGTTTGGGGAAATTGTGACCATACCAATCTACTAAAACTATACAGGCTACAAAAACAAGCAGTGAGACTGGTACAAGGTGCTGATCGTTATGATCACACTGCCCCAATTTTTAAGAAATTAAGATGGCTTCCATTGAAGGATCGACTGAAATATCACACGGGGATACAAATGTATAAGATTTTTAACAAATTTTGTCCTAGTTATTTGTCTGATCTTTTTAGCCTATTCGGAAATTTTACTGTCCGTATTTTACGCTCAACGACAAAAAACAATTTTTGTCTGCCGAGGGCGAGAATTGAATTATTTAAGAAAAGTTTGTCGTACTCCGGAGCTGTTTTATGGGACGGACTATCCGTTGAAATACGAAGCGCCCCCTCGCTTAAGAGTTTTAAATCAAAGTATTATGAATATCTGGTATCAAATATTTAATCTGCTACATGCTTATTTTATAATGTGTTAAAACTAGTCAGTATTCAATTAGTCACATTCTTGCACGGATTTGTCATTCGTATTACTATCATTATTTCATGTATGTTTTTATGTTTGTCCTTGTCCATTATGTCTTGTATATATGCAGTCGACCCTGTGGAAGATCGGCCTTCTTGGCCGAACAGGTCATCGACTAAAAATAAAGTTTATTATTATTATTATTATTATTATATCATGCAAATTTTATACTTGTCCATACAATATTAACCGAGATCCAGCCCGGACAAATCCCAATTCACGAAGGTTTCAGGAACCAAGGGACATAACTCTTGAAAATATCAGCGAAACGCAGAGAAACGCTGCACAAGCATGGGGCACTGACCACATATCATGCAAATGTCATACTTGTCCATACAATATTAACCAAGATCCAGCCTGGACAAGTCCCAATTCTCGAAGATTTCAGGAACCAAGGGACATAACTCTTGAAAATATCAGCGAAACGTGAAGAAACTTTACGCTGCACAAGCATGGGGCACTGACCACATATCATGCAAATTTCATGCTTGTCCATACAATATTAATCGAAATCCAGCCCGGACAAGTCCCAATTCACAAAGATTTCAAGCACGAAGGGCCATAACTCTTGAAATTATACGCGAAATACGGAGAAACTTCACGCTGCACAACTACAGGGCACTGCCCACATATCATGCAAATTTCATAATTGTCCATACAATATTACTCAAGATCCAGCCCAGACAAGTGCCAATTCACGGACATTTCAGGAACCAAGGGCCATAACTCTTGAAAATATAACCGAAACTCGGGAAAACTCTACGCTGCACAACTACTAGACACTGACCACATTTCATGCAAGTTTCAATCCTGTCCATCAAATATTAACCGAGATATTGCGCGGACAAGAAATTCGGACGGACAGACGGATGGATGGACGGACAGACGGACAAAGCGATCGCTATATGCCCCCATCTAGGTAGAGGGGGGGGGGGGCATAATGACTGTGTCAAGGCAAAATGACATTAGGGTTTGAGTGGGTGCGTGTTTGTGTGCGTGGGTGTGTTCTTACACCAGCGTTAGGGCGTCACTGCGTGAAGACGTGCGTTCGATGCACTGAGGCAGAATTCGAGGGCGTTATGATGGTGGAACCAATGGCGTCAAGTTCGAGTGAGTGAGTGAATATGATTTAACGTCGCCTTCAACACTATTTCAGTCATATCACAACATTTGATTCCTATTCCTTTTCACACCCGGAAACCACACAGGTAGGATCCTATTCCTTTCAACACTTGGGATCCCACGGGTGGGGTCCTATTCCTTTTCACACCCGGGAACCCAACGGGTGCCCCGGTTAGTCGCCTCTTACGACAAGATCTCTGAGGAACTGAGGCCTATTCTTACCATGACCTGGAGTGTGCACAACGACAACCCAGGTCAATCCCACGGAGCCGTCACTTACGATGGGAGGTAACTCTACCATGTTAACCTCATGTCCATCCCAAGAACACCAGTATGCCGGAGTTCAGAGCAGAGATACATTCTATGGTCCACTAGTCATATCATCACCTATGTAAAGGGGTGTAGGCATGTCTCAAGGGCGCACCCGAGCGACGTTTTGTCTACTACTGATGACGTCATAGTCACGTGGACATCCCTGAAGTCGTAGTCCACTCCACGGGTTTATACTTGGTGTAAGAACGCACAAGACAAAGCCTACAATAGCCTGTCTGAGCTCAACAATGCGTCTAGACGTGACCCTTTTCACAGCTGCACAAAAGCCTCAACAAAAGCCTCAACAATGCGTTCTTACACCAAGTATCGACCACTCCACGAGAGCTTCAAGACGAGACCATACACACTTTTTATGAACCGAGAATACTCCTTAACACTGCGCAGGTGTGACATGACGTCACTTCCCGTCCAAATACCTCAAGCGTTGTCTACACACCACACACTTCAAGACGAGACCCTGCATATCATATCTGGACCAATATTGGTCCGCCTCGACCCTATATTCCCACCTCAGATGCCCACTTTTTGTCCCCCGCCGCAACGCGGCCGGGGACTTTAAAATGGTTCTTGCTTCTATGTGTCCGTGCATGCACGGACATGTCCGTGCAAATACTTCGGAAGCGATAACTTCTAAATGCTTTGTCGGATTCCTCCGAAATTTGGCATCTGCATTCTTTGCGACAAGACGTCTCTTGGTATTACGTTTCAGCAAGATCCGCCTGTAGGTGGCGCCACTGGGGTCTTGCTTCTATGTGTCCGTGCATGCACGGACATGTCCGTGCAAATACTTCGTAAGCGATAACTTCTAAATGCTTTGTCGGATTCCTCCGAAATTTGGCATCTGCATTCTTTGCGACAAGACGTCTCTTGGTATTACGTTTCAGCAAGATCCGCCTGTAGGTGGCGCCACTGGGTCTTGTTCCAATCTTTAGTGCATGTCCGTGCATGTCCGTGCAAATACTTCGTAAGCGATAACTCCTAAATGCTTTGTCGGATTCCTCCGAAATTTGGCATCTGCATTCTTTGCGACAAGATGTCTGTTGGTATTACGTTTCAGCAAGATCCGCCTGTAGGTGGCGCCACTGGGTCTTGTTCCAATCTTTAGTGCATGTCCGTGCATGTCCGTGCAAATACTTCGTAAGCGATAACTCCTAAATGCTTTGTCGGCTTCCTCCGAAATTTGGCATCTGCATTCTTTGCGACAAGACGTCTGTTGGTATTACGTTTCAGCAAGATCCGCCTGTAGGTGGCGCCACTGGGTCTTGTTCCAATATTTAGTGCATGTACGTGCAAATACTGCGTAAGCGATAACTCCTAAACGCTTTGTCGGATTCCTCCGAAATTTGGCATCTGCATTCTTTGCGACAAGACGTCGCTGGTATTACGTTTCAGCAAGATCCGCCTGTAGGTGGCGCCACTGGGTCTTGTTCCAATCTTTAATGCATGTCCGTTCATGTTTGTTCAAATCCTTCGCGAGCGATAACTTTCGAACTATTTGTCGGATTTCTTCGAAATTTGGTAAATGCATTCCCTGCGACAAAACACCGTTGGTGATGCGTTTCAGCAAAATCCACCCGGAGGTGGCGCCACTAGAGTTCATTCCATTATTCGATGCTGCAAGTGATAACTTAGAAACACTTGGTCGAATTTCTTTGAAATATCCTACATATGTACCTTTCTGGGTAACATGAGAAACGTTGCGGCTCATCGGATTCTTCTCAAATTTGGCATGCATTTACCATGCCAGGAGCTGTTGCTTTGGATTGCCTTACGCTCACTTGCACTCACAGGTGGCGCCACCTGGTGGCAACATCACAAATTCGTTTCCGGGTAATAACTTGAGAACTGACCATCGGATTCTTCTCAAATTTTGTATGAATGTACCGTGACATAAGATGTCGCTCGATAATGCATTTCACTGACTTGCGCCTAGAGGTGGCGTCACCTGGTGTCAAAATCTAAATTTGGTTTCTGGGCAATAACTTGAGGACCCGCATCGGATTCTTCTCAAATTTGGTATGCAGATGTCCCCACGATACCATGTTCCTTGGGATTGTATTTTTCCCGCTTCTGCCTACAGGTGGCGTCTCCTGGTGAAAAAATTTGTTTCCGGGCAATAATTTGGCAACTGCTCATCAGATTATTCTCAAATTTTGTATTCATATGTGACCCGCCCCAAATAACATGAACACCGGTGGGCATCTAGTACCGGCAATAACTTGAGGACCCCTCTTCAGAGTCTCAAAGTTCATATGCCGATATCATGACATGAGATGTCATTTGGGATTGTGTTTTGCCTGCTTGCACCTACAGGTGGTGACTCCTTGTGGCAAAGTCTAAATTTGGTTTCTGGGCAATAGGTTGAGGATGCCTTCATATTCTTGTCAAATTTAGTTTGCAGATAATATGCCATGAGTTGTCTCTTGGGGTTGCATTTCGGTTACATAATTTTCATGCTACATGGTAAAGAAAATATATTACAGTAGCAATCAACATTCAGTCAGCCATTCGGAGTTGATCTCAAAACCTGGGAAGGTGGAAAGACCCCTCTGCTTCTTACGCCTGTGAAGTAGCTGTTGCCATCCTCATGAATATCTTCTGAAACCGACAGCGCTTATAAATATTGCTGCCATTTTGGCGGGGGACCTAGCATCCTCTGGCTGCTTGTTTATAATACTGCCCGACTGTACCTGCACATTACGACGTGAGCAGACAAAATCACTACTCCAGTTGGAGTCGACCCCAAGAGAGCTACTATTTATATTGAGTTTGCATTCTTTTCTTCTGTTGTTATTATCACATATATTACTCTCAATAAATAGAGTCGCTTCCTTTCTTTCTGTGTTGACAGGAAGCTATTAAAGACAAAATACCTTTATATGACGGACTTCCACGTCTTTTCCAGCTATCAAGATTCGTTAACTCGACAACTGCT
>JAVTVY010017739.1:0-59210 GCA_036873755.1 Hanleya hanleyi | reverse complement strand
ATCATGACCATTATTCGTTATCCAAATGATGATGTTAGTAAGATATCATGACCATTATTCCTTATCCAAATGATGATGTTAGTAAGATATCATGACCATTATTCCTTATCCATGTTATCGATGTACTTTGAAACAAAATCCTGATCACTCACCATTATACTTTATGCAGACGAACTCGCAAGTCGTTTCCGGAGTATGTATCTCAATCACGTTATGATTTTATCTGTTCATTCCAACATCATGGAGATGTAAACTACACGGTATTCATACGGTTAAGGAGAATTAGATAAAAGTGATGACATGTGGCGCCAGAGATCTTGCACCCTTGGATCGTATTTTACCGTCAGTTTAATTTATATATCACGGAATTTCAGAAAATTTGAATGTAGGCGCTTGGTGCTATAGCCCTGTTTGAAAAATTTCTCGAATAATATTCTGTAGCTTTGATTAAAGTCGTCACAGTCCGCACAGTTATGCATACGCCGTGTGCGGGTCCCTCTGGAATGCTACTGTCCAGAAATGGGTAGTTACTATTGTCATGGTATTTTAGTCTATTATTAGACATTGTGGATGTTTCTCGAATATAAGGCTGACGCAAGCTTGTTTACGTACTATTATGTGGGTCAGTCACTTGGAGCGTTCTGGAAGACTGTTGTAAATTGTATCTAGGTCAGATGATGCGGTAATAATGTGTATTCTAGAGGCGTCTTAATGGGTAGAATGGTCTGGAATTCCTCATAGAGTATAACTAGCGCATCACTCAGTCATTTAGCAGGGCATTCCAAAAGGCTTTTTATGTGGGTCTGTAGTGCTCTGTTACCTTTGCCTGTAACTACGGACTGCTGGATTATTTACTCCTGTGTATTGACTATTGACTGTAATGGTCTACGCTATTTGTTGACGGCTATCGGATATTGGACATTTAATGGGACTGTGTACAACTGAGCAGTGTTGGATCTGGTGGTCTGGTGTCAACAAGGGCTATAAAGTGCACACCGGCATAGCATTGAACAGTAAGTCTATATTTCACACATTTATTTGTTGTAGTAACCTTACTTAAATTGTATATAATTTTAGTATTGTAAATAAATATTTGATTGTTAATCGTCAGGGAGTACGCTATCAGCATGTCATTTGACCCAGCACAGTTTGCCTTAGAGCCTAGTCAGGAGGAATTTAACGAACTACGCAAAGAGGATTAGGTCGCGCTGTGTAAATTCCTACAAACTAAAGCTAAAACATCTTGGAGAAAGCAAGATATTAAGAAACTCATTAGTAAACATTTTGTTAGCAAACAACTTTGGGTTGAAAGTGATTTTGATTTAACTGAGGAAACAGCTGATGACTTGGAAATAAGGAAATTAGAATTGAAACATCAGCTTGAATTAAAGAAATTAGAATTAGAGAGAGAAAGGGAAGAAAGACATTTTCAGTTAGAGAGAGAAAAATTAGAGAAAGAAAGAGACAAAGAATTAGAGAGAGAAAGGTTAGAGGAAGAGGAAATAGAGAAAGAGAAAGAAAGTTTCAGTTAGAAATGAAGCATATGGAATTACAGTCACCAACAAGTCCTCCTGCACATGCACCTGTACAATCACAATCAAAATTTTATGCGGCTCGTCAAATACGTCTCGTCCCACAATTTCAGGAAAAAGAAGTTGATAAATATTTTCTGCATTTTGAGAAAATTGCTGAAAATTTGAACCGGCCAATAGAAAATTGGAGTTTACTTCTTCAAATTGTTTTGATCGGAAAGGCAAGGGACATTTATACTCAATTGACGGTAGAGCAAGCATCAAATTAAGATACAGTGAAGGATTTAATCCTTAAAGTTTATGAATTAGTTCCTGAAGCCTACAGACAAAAGTTTCGTAGTTGTGAAAAATGTAGAATTTGCTCGTTCAAAAGAACAGTTATTTGATAGGTGGTGTGCCTCAGTTAAAATTGACAACCAATTTGAAAGCCTTAGACAGCTTATGCTGGTAGAGGAATTTAAAATGTGTATCCATGGTGATATTAGAACATTTCTTGATGAAAAGAAGTCCAACACTTTAGATCAGGCAGCACGTTTTGCTGACGAATACGCCCTGACACACAAGTTATCACTTGTCAATGCTGTTAATCCAAGTTCATTCCAGTTTAATCTCTCAGGTAACAAACCCCCAGTTCTTTCTCAGGGCCTAAAACTTTTAACCTCAGTTACAAAGGTCAAAGGTCAAACACAAAGTCTCAGTCCCCCACTTTTAACACTCAGAATACATCTCTCGTTTGCAATTATTGTAAGAGGGAAGGTCACTTAATGGCTAATTGTTTTAAATTGAAAAGAAAACAACAAGATCAAGCCTTTCAAAAGCCCAGTGGTTTCCTCACTTCAGGATTTGTACCCATGCAGGTTAGTGACGTTCATAGTGTATATGCCGTTAAGATGGCCAGGGACACTGTTCCTATTAGTTCTATCAAGGATAAGGTTGACAGTTTTTCAAATCCTGTTATGGAGATTTTTTAACCATTTATCCAAAATGGTTTTATGTCACTTTCAAGTGATTTGTCTAATCCTATTCTTGGGAAGATTTTACGAGGCACGGGCGCGTCCAAGCCTCTTGTGTTGGCTGATAATTTGCCGTTTTCTGACTCTTCATCAAAGGGGTAGATTCTGTAAATTATACACTCGTTCCGCTGCATAACGTTCATCTGTCTTCCGAATTGATTTCTGGGCCTGTTACGGTGGATAATAACTGTAGTTTACCATTTGAGGGCGTTCAATTACTTCTTGGAAATGATCTTGCCCATGATCCAGTTGAAGACGAAATTCAAAGTTGGTATCCTGCTTGTACAGTTACTAGAGCCATGAGTAAATTGGCTGAGGAGTCTGAAAAGTCTCTTAAAGATGACGTTTGTTTGGCCGACACCTTCGTGTGTTTAAATGATGAGGCTGATAAGCCACATTTTGATAGCAAATTGAAATGTTCTAATGAAAAATTCCAAAATCACGGCTGATTAATGAACAGCATAGTGACAAGGCCAATTTCAAGTTGTTTGAAAGGGCAGTAGATCAGTGTGATGTAACTCAAGAGCCTGTGAGTTACTTTTGTAGGAATGGTATTCTTATGCGCAAATGGCGACGACCAGATGTGTCATCTGATGATGAATGGGCAGTTAAGTATCAGATTGTAGTACCAAATTAAAATCGTTCAGATATCCTCAGACTAGCCCATGAAACACCTCTTTCAGGCCATTTAGGTATAACAAAACATATTACAAAATTCTAAATCATTACTATTGGCCAAATTTAAAGAAAGATGTTTTTACGGAATTTTGTAGGTCATGCAAACATGTCAAATGGTAGGAAAACCAAACCAAACCACACCAAAGGCCCCTATACAACCAATTCCTGCATTTGAGGAAACAATTAGTGAGGTGATTATAGATTGTGTTTATCCATTACCAAAAACAAAGTCAGGCAATGAATACATGTTAACAGTCATGTGTGCATCAACCAGGTTCCCGGAGGCCACTTCTTTACGGAATATTAAGGCAAAAACTATTGTTAAGGCCTTAGTTAAGGCCTTAACTAAGTTGATGCTGGGTCGACATCGGGCCTTACAGACTAGTCTTTTGTGTTAAATGCCGTCATTTACATCTGACGACGATACAGCTCACCAATCTCCAATGTACGAGTTGTCACAGCGAAACAGCTCACCAATCACCAGTATACGAGTTGTCAGAGCATTTCCATCATAGCTCTCTAGATTTGTATCTAATACCGCTTATGCCGGTGCTAGGGGCCGTGTGGTCATATCATCCAAGTTGCCACATGAACAGGTACAATAAAAGCGTACCTGAGATACAACACATATCACGAATCGTTAGATTCTTGGTATGTGCTTTAGAATAGGTTAACCAGAGGACTATTCTGTGAAGTCATGTGACGCAGTCAGTATGTCGGCACCTCTTCCCACTTCCCTTATATGTGTTGTAATTTCACACTTGTCGGCCTACCCCAGTCCGTTCAGTCTGATCAGGGATCCAATTTCATGTCAGGAATTTTTCAGCAAGTCATTCATGAATTTGGAATAAAGCAGTACAAAACATCTGCATACCACCCAGAAAGCCTAGGCGCATTAGAACAATTTCACCAGACATTAAAGAACATGATTAGGACTTATTGTTTTGGCACTGAGAAAGACTGGGATGAAGGCATACATTTGTTATTGTTTGCTGTTAGAGAGTCTGTTCAAGAGTCTTTAGGCTTCAGTCCATTTGAATTAGGCTTTGGTCATACAGTTAGAGGATCACTTAAACTGCTAAAGGAAAAGTTTCTAGACAATGATCTTGACTCGTGTAGCCTCTTACAATATGTGTCGGACTTTCTCACCAGGTTGATTAAAGCATGTGATTTGCCCATGTCAAATTTATAGTCAGCACAAAAATGGATGAAAATAACCTATGATAAACATGCCCTTAAACGAAATTTCAAACCTGGTGAGAAGGTACTGGCTTTTCTGCCTATTCCTGGTAATTCACTTAATTACAAACGTCTAGTCCGTCATTCATAATCCAGCCGTCGTCCATTAGAGAATATCCGCGTCCATAATCCAAAGACCTATTCCATATTCCATATAACAGTATTAGCACCAAATTCAAAAAGACAATCATAGTATACATAAACATAGGCTTGTTTCCTGCAAGAGAGAAGCGGTCAACAGTTTTCAATGATGCCGGCAAGACATCACCATGTTCCAAAAATATCAAATCCGTATCACTGATCAGTATTCTTAATCCATAATATTCGTTGTAAAGTCGTCATCTAAAGAATGATGTATCTCAGTCACGCTTTGATTGTGACTGTTCATATGAGTACCATGAGGTTCTTGAAGTACATGGGTTGATACGGCCCCTAGCCCCGGGTTAAGCGGAATTAGACACAAGTTACGAAACGTAGCGCCATAGATCTTGCACGCTACGTTCGTATTTTGCGATATGTATCGCCAAATTTGAGAAACTTTGAGTGTAGGCGCTTGGTGGAATAGCCCTGTGTTTTAAGCTTCTGCGCCAGTGTTTTGTGACGTTGATTAAAATCGTCACATTTAACACAGGATCTAGCAAATGCTACTAAGCGAGATATGTATACGCCATATACAGGTCCCACTGGAATATTACTGTCCAGAAAGGGATAGTTTACGATGTCGAAATTGTAATCATCTCTTTTTTCATAAAGGCTAGATATTATGGTCCTTATGTCATTGAAAAGAAATTAAGTGACCTTAGTTATGTAATTCAGACTCCTGACAGGCGTAAGCACAAACAGTTATGTCATGTAAATATGTTAAAGTTATACATAGACAGAGATAGCACTAACAGTACTGTAAACCCTGTAAGTGTAGTTAGTTTTGACGCTGATAATAATGAAACTTGTGAAGAGTCCATGACAGCGGTGAAATTACAGAACTCTGATATTCTACTTAATTTGGATTCCAAGTTGTGTCATCTTGAATCAGTGCGTCAGGAAGAACTTCGAACTCTGCTCAGTCAATATGAACATTTGTTTCCCGATATTCCTACTAGGACTCATAAAATTTCACATGACGTCAATGTCGGAGATTCTAATCCATTGAAGCAGCACCCATGTCGTTTTAATCCCTTGAAACAAAACTATCTGAAAAAGAGATTCAGTATTTGTTGGTCAATGACTTCATTGAACCAAGTAATAGTAACTGGAGTTCACCTTGTATCCTCGTTCCAAATCCAGATGGCAGTTACATCATGTGTACTGACTACAGAACGGTGAATACATTGACCAAAACAGACACATTTCCTATTCCACGTATTGACGATTGCATTGATGAAGTGGGAAGTGCCAAGTTTGTGTCAAAGTTTGATCTTCTGGAAAGATTTTGGCAAGTTCCACTGAGAGATCGTGCGAAGGAGATATCAGCATTCATCACTTCGGAGGGTCTTTTCCAGTACAAATTCATGCCATTTGGAATGAAAAATTCTCCGGCCACGTTCCAGCGTCTCATCAACCGTGTGACTTCTGGTTTTGAAGGATGTGAGACTTACAACGAATATTATGGATTAAGAATACTGATCAGCGATACGGATTTGATATTTTTGGAACATCATGATGTCTTGCCGGCATCATTGAAAACTGTTGACCGCTTCTCTCTTGCAGGAAACAAGCTTATGTTTATGCATACTATGATTGTCTTTTTGAATTTGGTGCTAATGCTGTTATATGGAATATGAAATAGGTCTTTGGATTATGGACGCGGATATTCTCTAATGGACGCCGGCTGGATTATGGATGACGGACTAGACGCTTGTAATTTTAACCTGTGTATATACGCCTGGATTCTGCTGGTGGACAAGATGTCCCCGAGGCCGGGCCCCTGCACACCAAACCTCATAACATAATGGATACAATATAAAGAAATAATATTAAGACAGACCCGAGGAACCTTAGTGCAGGTTTCTCGGCTGAGTCTCTAATAGTTCGAAATGCGATAAGACCTTTTTCAATCCAAATGACAGATATATTTCTGACAGCAAAGCAAGGCCACGACACCAAACCTTGTAATATTGCGCTTGATGATTGTTTAGCACCGAATTCTACATGTAATAATTTCAAAATTTCTAAGTGTGGACATCGTGGATGTCTCACGTGTCCACTCCTTAATACGTCAGCTTCATTTAGTTCCGCGTCAACCGGTAACTCATATTCTATCAACTCGTATGTTGATCTTAGTTGTTCTACTACAAACTGTATTTATTTAGTTTCCTGTAAGAAGTGTGGTCAACAGTATGTTGGCAAGACCACCCAAAGACTCCATCTTAGGGTGAACGGTCACAGAAAATCCGTTAGGAAAAAGCAATTGCTTATAGGTAGGCATTTTTCTGGACCCGACCATGGCTGGGATAACTTTAGTATTCAGATCATAGACGTCGTCTATCCATCTACTAAGGATTCCCCTTTGGATTTGAGAGAAAAATCCGAGAGCGGGAATTATTCTGGATGCTAGAACTTGGGTCAGTGTTTCCGTTTGGTTTAAATGATAACGTCAGTGGGTTCGGCAATGCTACAAACCGCCGTTCAAATATATCCAACATTACCCAACTATTTAAACCCCATCCACGGAGACAACGCAGCCATGGTTGGCGAAAGTTTAATAGTTCGATGATTCACGATCATATCACTTTAAATTACTTAGTGGGTCTAACTAACGCACCCAATAGTATACATAGCTTACGTACAGTTCTGTATGCGTTACCTCTGAGAGCTTTAAATCAAATAGCCAGAGATATACAACAATCTGCGTCTTCAGGAAATATAATACCATCAAAAATAAGTAAAGTATGTCAAGATATAGCGTATTTTCGGCTATATCGTCCAGTGAACATAATCGAAACACCTCAAGATCGGCTTTTCTTGAAACTCAAATACTTAGATAAATGGCTGGACATCATTAATTTACCTCCAATCCTGAATGATCCAGAGGTACGCAACGCTGTACCAAACTATTTCAAGTTCACAGAACCTCCTTGCATTTCATATAATTATACTAAATCTATAGCCACGAAAATATTCAATTACTCCAATGCTGTCAAGGAGTTTGACTGGAACTCATACACGTCAGGAGGCTATAGTTGTGATTGTGAATTGTCGAACTTTATCTATACACCATGCAAACATATTGTGACTGGTGACCTTGATGTGGTGAGTGATAAGGATCTGAAATTACTCCTGATGAAAGGACCTAAATATAGAGAGCCAAGAAGAATAAATCTGAAGGCCGACCAGAAGATAGTCCTGTCTGCATTAGAACAGTACGTTATTGATTGGTCTAAGCGAGAAAAAGTTGAACCTACAGTACTCGCTGATTGACTGGACCTCACCAAGGGCAAGGTCGTTGAAACAATCCGCCATATTGACAGAAGCACTCTTTCCCAAGCAAAACAAGTACTGAGAAACCTCAATTCGCAAGAAGTTCTAGCAAATCTCCAGAGTAAATTCGTCATAGTCCCAGCAGACAAAGCTCCGAATAATATAATATTCATATGTAAATATTACTATTACCAGGTGCTGGTTAAAGAATTGAGTGTAGACATATCTTCATCAAATACGTCTACTTACTCCCAAACTGCATTTACTCTGGAAGATTTATTTAACAATCACAAAAAGTTTCTCAGGGAAAGAGGTATTTGTCTTCCAACCAATCATAACGACATACCAAAACTATACTGGACTCCCAAAATGCATAAATCACCATACAAAGCTAGATTCATAGCTGGTTCTAGAAGCTGCACCACCAAACTTCTTTCAACCCTATTGACGAGGGCCCTTCAGGAGGTAAAAGTATTTTGGGAAAGGTATTGCGCCACTATTTCTAAGAATTCTGGCGTGGAATGTATGTGGATATTGAAAAACTCAAAATGTCTTACGGAAGAACTCGATGCTAAAGGTCACATACCGTACCGACATGTATCCACATGGGATGTCTCGACTCTCTATACTACAATCCCTCATCAGGACCTTAGGGATCGTTTCCATTAATCGTTTTTTCTTCAGTCGCGACTTGTCTTCAATTTTCTCGATTGAAAAATGATCAGTCGCGAATCAGTCGCGAGGATATCGAGAAAAAAAATGAGAAAAAACGATTGAACCTTTTCTGGAAAAAACCATTCTCTCGCGATATCATTTTTGAATCGTCTACCCATGAGCGATCCGTTCTTGATCGCGAATCTTCAATCGCGAGAGAATCGGGGTTTTTTCAAGGCGCGAGAGAATCGTGAAGCGGAGTGATATTTGACACATAGGCCGTGTTGCCGTCGTACGCCGCTCTATCCGCGAACTGGGAACTACATGTAATGTTGATTGCGGAACCTATATTACTATACTATACTGTATAAATGCGCAAGATAACCGAATAATATATATGATTCACGATCTATAGTCTCCTACAAGCCGAAGTAGGGCGTATGCTGGAAATATCAATACATATACCTGTACCATGCTTCCTGTGACGTTCGCGCTCAGATTTACTCTGGCGAAGCGTAAATGACAAAATTACATGTTTATTCAATAATCGTGTGAGTGGACAATGTATTAATGTTCAGTCATTCCCTTCATACTTTCGATAATTTCCTCATATATTCATGCAACTTGGTATAAACAATACAGGATGATAGTCACAATATCTTGTTTTGTAAATACCGGGTACAGGTCATAAGTGGATTTGAGTTCGTCGTTGATTGCATTATCAGAATGATTACGGCACAGGCTTCATAGAGGTGTGAATGGGCGCATGGCGATAACCCAGAACAGCTTAGCCCTCCAGCCGAGAATTTCTAGGTTAATTAAGGTGAAAAATAGTGTAATTAAATATGTATATTTTGTTATAGTAAAACATACATTAGGAAAGGATATCCATTCATGTTTTGGTACAGTTTTTAAACTATTGAGATGTGAATAAGTTCAAAAAATCACCATCAAGTTAATTTTATTTATTATAAGAATATTCGCGGCAGCGATTTCATATTTATATCAAATACATATCACAATGGTGATTGAATCGCATATAACGGTTGGATTCGCATATGTACAATACTTTTTATTTTAATTTTATATTTTGATAAATGAACTATGAATGATTCCAAAGGGAAGCTCAAGCCAAAAGCCAACTGAATAGTATATAATTGCATCTCTTACTGGATTAACCAGTTGTGAAATTTTTTACAAATAGCCCGCGCTATATATTAATAATTAAGTGCTTTCGAAGACTCAAAACCCCGTATGACAATGTTATATTCAATACAGCGCCATCTATCTACACAAGGAAAATGGTGATCGTAGGACGAAAAACCACGCGTACAGCGAAAATCTGACGAATCAACTAAAACATTCAGCCCGCACAGATGCCAAAAACGTTCACGAAAAATACTACACAAAAAATCTGGAATAATACCAGATTTAAAACGCAGAAATACCCAAAATAATAAACGAAATTGCAAGTGCAAATGACCCAATCTGACCATATCCGGGTCTGTGTCCCGTACAAAATATATGTAAATATGAAGTTATAATTATATGCATAACCATTATTCCTATGTATATATATAGATATTTTTTCAATCTCTTTCAATATCCCCATCGTATCTATATAACCGCCAACTGTACATAAACACGCTATAGTTTTACACTAGGCAAAGAATGGAAAAGGAAGAGGAAAAAATGATCGAACTTTATATAGTCTGACTGAAGTGTTAGAAACTCGAACGTGTATGCGGGTCAGTCAGGCTGAACCAATGGCGTACTACTTTCGGCTATAATCCTCAATCGTTTTTTTTCAATCGTTTATATTTTCTCGATTAAAAAGCGATTGAATCGCGATATCGCTTTTTATTCGCGAGGATTTTCTCGATTGAAAAACGATTGCCAACAGAAAAAAAACCCATTCGAACAGCGAATGAATCGTTTATTTTGAAGAAAAAAAACCATTCCCTCGCGCCTTGGAAAATCGCGACTTCGAGAAAATTTGACGAAATAAACGATTCATTCGCGAACGATAATTGGAAACGGTGCCTTATTGACCGTATAAGTTCATTAATAGTATCTGTGTTCAAGAAAACTGATCGTAGATATATTAATGTCGGAAGCCATAAAGCATTCTTTAGCTCGACTACATACAGGAGATATCATTCATGGGATGTTTCTTTGTTTATAGAGTTGCTTGAATTTCTCATTAAAAATATCTATGTGAAATTTGGCAACACAATATATCAGCAGCATATAGGTATTCCAATGGGTACTAATTGTGCACCCCTGTTGGCTGACCTGTATCTGTTCTCTTATGAATATGACTATATGCAGGCGCTTTCAAAGCCCGTTCCTTCTCAATTTGTGTGATTGAAGGTTTTCGTCGTTGAGTTGACACTTGTTGTTGTTGTTGTAAATTGGTTTGTTACGTGGTGGTGAATATTTACCTCCCGAGCCCGCAATTTTGTATAAATCTTACGCAGTAAACCTCTCTGGATATTGAAAGAAATGCCTTGATGACGGATCGTTCATACCTCCATGGAAATTATCTATTTTATTGCTCGAAAGTTGCACAACTTTCCGTCGAAGATTTCGCCATCTCGCCCAGCTGAAAGCGAGTTGTCAAGCTAGCACGTGCGCTTTTGGAGGCGCGACGACGAATATACATTTGATTGGCTGATGCTCTGCGGTCGAAGTTCATGCCAGCAAGCTATAAATAGCGAGTCAAACCAAGGCTCGCTGGCTCATTTCTTAAGATGATGCCCATGGACGAAGTTGTTCCCGATATTTTTCTCTTCGATGAGAGATGTGGGAGATGACCGATGTTATTGAATAATAAATGCCACCGGCGATGATTGATGTAACTGAACAATAGTTGTACTATCCGCCTCAGAGCCGATACCAACACTTGTTCATTGTTTACACAACATCGTCCGGTCAAGGCTGTTGTTCAGATGCCGATTTCTGATGACGGGACGACCTCGGATGGAGAAGAACATACAATTGAATTACTTTTATTTTGGAACCTGGAAATTAGAGGAATCTAAGAGGGATTTCACCACACAAGGCTTGGACTACACCAGATCCGGTGGTAGGGTACATCTGGCTAGTATTTTCCCCACTGAATACGGTGGTTGAGAACTTTACTTCGACCAGTTGACCTATCACCACCAGATTCGGTGGTAATTCATACACTCACAGGAATAACTCACCTTTACACCAGATCCGGTGGTAGGGTACATCTGGCTAGTATTTCCCCCACTGCATGCAGTGGTTGAGAACTTTACTTCGACCACTTGACCTATCACCACCAGATTCGGTGGTAATACACACATCCACGGGGATAACTCACTAGTACACCAGATTCGGTGGTGCTATAACTGACAATTTCGGGATGAGATGAATGGAACGTTCATAAAGTTAGACCGCGGTTCGCAGTTCGCAGTTCATTATTGGAGGAGACCAGCAATTATTTCTTCCGATTTGGAAATCTGTATTTTTTTTATTATGAGTACTTTGAACTCAAAACTCTGCATAGCAAGGGAGAATGTCATGCTCTATATCTCTGCATATTCATATCCCAAATCTGACGCCAGGGGGCGCTGTTAGGAGCGCTGTTATGAGTCCCTAAATGACTGATCCCGAACCGCGAACTGCGAACCGCGGTCTAACTTTATGAACCTATGAATGGACTACTCCGGACCACTGATACATTGAGAATACATCGTTCGTTATTCACAAAGTCATACATCCGTTTTACTGTATATCTATTCATCTGTATGGAGAATAAAATCGTTTCCGTTATATTTTAACCTGAATACAATCTCTGTTTTCTATGAGTCTGTGTTTTGCATGTTTATCACTGTCTGGTACGAACCCGGTTGATGGTTTACAGAGTACCTAACTCTGATGTGATATTCTACCTCACCCGAATTATACCGCCTCCGAAGAGTATAATTGCAGCACTAGTGAGATACACTGGGTGCATGGGGTAGAATGTTACAGTACCCTAGGTATGTGAGACACGTGCCACTGACAATTGTGCACAAAATCAAAACAGTTTACAAAACAGGACACAAAAAGAAAACAATGCGCCAAAACACTACATGGTAAGCAAAGCAGTTTACCAAAACATTACATGTACATGAAAATCAAAGCAAAATGGCCAAAAAATAAGATTTAACTGTAACAAAATGTCAAAACTCCAACCTACATGCAAGATAATGTCAATCAGAACAAACAGAAGCAAACTATTTCGAAACAGATTTATCATACTAGTTCAGTGCAAGAAAACTCATACCAATTCAGTGCAAGAGAAATCATTATGAAAGCTAGAAATTTATGGTTGACACAATATGTATTACACTTAAAGAAGTTGTCAATACGTGTTAATTGAAACCAATTTGTCATCCAACATCTTAGACTTATATCTGAGGATCCAAACAACAATACAAAAAACAAACAACCAAATATCCAGGCTTCTATGGCCTAATCGGGAATTGTGGGGGGCACATCAGCCTACACCCACCAGGCTTTCACAGCCTATACCAAGCATTCATATGCTACAAACACCAGTACGTACATGTACTCAGTGTATACGCGATAATCTTAGTTTCATTTAGCTCAAATTGCGTTAAGTGTTTAGCTCACCAGCTACACTAGCTATTATGGAAACTAATCGCGATAAATATCCTAATAAAAAAATCATTGTGGATCCACATTCAAGATTCTCGTACAAACTTCAAAGGCTAGATTTATCAATCTGCAAATTCACTAAATTTATCAGTCCCAAAGGTTCATCCAATCTATCAGTTTCATCACTGATTTATCAACTTCACTGGGCATGCGGCATTATCAATAATTAACAAAGCATGCACAATATACGAGAGATGTCAACAGTTCATATAAGGCATGATTATGGCACAAATAACATGATCGTTCAAGGGAGAGAGAGAAAGTTAAGGTTAAACCTCTCGTTCAATACATGCTACAAACCTGTTTGAGGATTCAGTCCAGAATGTTTCAAGATAGTTACAAGAATACAATGTCATAGACTTAGTTAGGCATGATCCAGTTCTGTAAATTACATACTGTTCATCACACGCACTATTGTCAATCAGTAGTAACTTCACAACGTCAGGCAGAAAGTTCAGGGAATTACAAGCGTCTAGTTCGGCATTCATAATCCAGCCGTCGTCCATTAGAGAATATCCGCGTCCATAATCCAAAGACCTATTCCATATTCCATATAACAGTATTAGCACCAAATTCAAAAAGACAATCATAGTATACATAAACATAGGCTTGTTTCCTGTAAGAGAGAAGCGGTCAACAGTTTTCAATGATGCCGGCAAGACATCATGATGTTCCAAAAATATCAAATCCGTATCGCTGATCAGTATTCTTAATCCATAATATTCGTTGTAAAGTCGTCATCTAAAGAATGATGTATCTCAGTCACGCTTTGATTGTGACTGTTCATATGAGTACCATGAGGATCTTGAAGTACATGGGTTCATACGGCCCCTAGCCCCGGGTTAAGCGGAATTAGACACAAGTTACGAAAGGTAGCGCCATAGATCTTGCACGCTACGTTCGTATTTTGCTATCAGCATGCGATATGTATCGCCAAATTTGAGAAACTTTGAGTGGAGGCGCTTGGTGGAATAGCCCTGTTTTAAATTCCAAGGAAGTCCAGGCAGAAAATATATCACAACACAGTCATGTTTTCAATCACTATGGCCATGTACAAGGCTCTGTTAAGTAGAACAAATTAAACTGTAGATATTGTGTCCACGGAATGGACTCGTTTCAGAGCTTTCTAGCACACGCTGTCACGTCACCAAAGAAGAGGAGAAACATGTCGTTGCTATGGGATGGAACGGTGTTTGGGTCGAAATCTCATCCCGTGTGGTCATATCATCCAAGTTGCCACATGAACAGGTACAATAAAAGCGTACCTGAGATACAACACATATCACGAATCGTTGGATTCTTGGTATGTGCTTTAGAATAGGTTAACCGGAAGACTATTCTGTGAAGTCATGTGACGTAGTCAGTATGTCGGCACCTCTTCCCACTTCCCTTATATGTGTTGTAATCACTCACGCAGTTGTGGACACAATTCCGGAATTCCTTCCGGTCAGAATCCCAAGGCAGTTCAAGTAGAACTCCTACAAGGAAGAACTGAAGAAGATTGCAAACGCCATTATGGTCAAAGCACCGGAACCAAACATGTTCTCGAGTCTGGCATTGAAGGAAAGATGGGGTCCGGAGAACAACTCTGAGGAGCCTGGATTACAGAACGTGGAGGTCAATGGACATCAGTCTGGAAAACAAATGCATCCCGGCCTCACAGATGAGATCAGTCAAGACTTCAGAGTCATGAAGGAGATAGCCCGCCGCATCGACAGCAGAAGAAGAAAAGAGGAAGAGGGAAGATGACGACCATTCTACCAGTCTGGAATAAAGCGATGAAGGACCATGGGCTCCCCGCACCGACCGCAGAAGAAGGAAGAAGAAAGACGAAGGGTCCAGGAACCGATGGTACCGTAGTCACTCAACGAAACGGGTCGTCAAAGACTGTCCATAGCTCTTGGACGGGTCCTCGCGAATGGAGGCGAGGCTACCACCACCGCATTGTGGTTGTCGTCTCACCATCTTGCAGTAGATTATCTCACCGGTACAGCGTCAAATAAGGCTGGAAACTTCAGACGTGAAAATTTAAAGATTCAGCTGTTCATCAACCAATGTTCCTGTGGCATCCGGAAATTGCCTGTTTTTATCTTGAAGCAAACTCGCCAATGTAATTGTGAGAACTCTCGACGGAAAGTGGGCTTGTATGGGGCGCCGATATTCCCGGGGAAAATTACATAAACCCTTCAGAAGACTTCGGTCCGGCCAGTGGTTTTCTCTGGACTTAAAATGGATGACAACAGAACACACACATTGCTGTAGATAGCTTTTACTGCTCGTACTTCATTTCAGCTTACAAAATTGTGACGCTGCTGTACCGGTGGCAATGACAGTAGATCTTAAACTGTAAATTGGAAACCGTCAAACATTCTCTTTTATACTGTCCTAACAATGGGTACATGATAACAACTCACCAGATTTTATGACAATGGGACAATCGAATTGTCACCAAACCAAAACACAGAACTCAACGTTTGGGCACATGTTAGTGCATTGTACTTATCCACGCCGTTAAATCATATAGCTGAATACCGATGATCGAATCTGACGCCTACTGGAAAGACAGTCAAATATAATTTCTCACAGAAGTTAACTGACAATGCTTGACCCTACAGGTCATTGGACAGGATGTTTATATTACCAAAACAGTATTCAGAACCGAAAACAATTCCCGTACAGCATATACCGATAACAAGGGACAGTAAGAAAAGCTTATGAAATCATGCATTTTCACTCAAGTAAAAAGTTAATATAATAAAATTTGTGCGGGTCACCAAGGACTGTAAAGTGCACACCGGCATAGCATTGAACAGTAAGACTATATCTCACACATTTATTTGTTGTATTAACCTTACTAAAATTGTATATGATTTTAGTATTGTAAATAAATATTTGATTTTTTCATCCTTGACTTCACACGTCTTTCTGTTACACTCAGTTGACGTAACACTATGCCAACACTGTAATTGTCGCTCTTGCCGTTGTCAACGTAGGAAAATATACGATCTTTAAGGACACCACTCTGTCATTGCCATTGCCGTTTTTGCATTAATATTTACATTACAAGCGTCTAGTCCGTCATCCATAATCCAGCCGTCGTCCATTAGAGAATATCCGCGTCCATAATCCAAAGACCTATTTCATATTCCATATAACAGTATTAGCACCAAATTCAAAAAGACAATCATAGTATACATAAACATAAGCTTGTTTCCTGCAAGAGAGAAGCGGTCAACAGTTTTCAATGATGCCGGTAAGACATCATGATGTTCCAAAAATATCAAATCCGTATCGCTGATCAGTATTCTTAATCCATAATATTCGTTGTAAAGTCGTCATCTAAAGAATGGTGTACCTCAGTCACGCTTTGATTGTGACTGTTCATATGAGTACCATGAGGATCTTGAAGTACATGGGTTCATACGGCCCCAAGCCCCGGGTTAAGCGGAATTAGACACAAGTTACGAAAGGTAGCGCCATAGATCTTGCACGCTACGTTCGTATTTTGCTATCAGCATGCGATATGTATCGCCAAATTTGAGAAACTTTGAGTGGAGGCGCTTGGTGGAATAGCCCTGTTTTATAAGTTTCTGCAACAATGTTTTGTGACGTTGGTTAAAATCATCACATTTAACACAGGATCTAGCAAACGCTACTAAGCGAGATATGTATACGCCATATGCAGGTCCCATTGGAATATTACTATCCAAAAAGGGATAGTTTACGATGTCGAAATTGTAATCATCTCTTTGTCATAAAGTCGACGAGAGAGAATGCCCGCTTCATTTTTATAGAGATAGAGATCTAAATAAGATGTGCCTGTAGGGCTATCTGTAGTTTCCTTCAAATCCAGTGAAGGTGGATATATATCCTTCACTGCGTCATTTATATAGCGATTATCCACAGCGAGAAGATCGTCTATATAGCGTTTGGTGAATGAGAAGGAACGGGCTTTGAATGGATCGGTTTTTGAAAGCGCCTGCATTTAGTCATATTCATAAGAGAACAGATACAGGTCAGCCAACAGGGGTGCACAATTAGCATAGCTTATTTAATCATAGTTTTTGTCTTGATACATGATGATGGTCCTTTAAATGGCGGGGAATATAACAAATGTGTGCATAGTTGACCGCTTCTCTCTTGCAGGAAACAAGCCTATGTTTTTGTATACTATGATTGTCTTTTTGAATTTGGTGCTAATACTGTTATATGGAAAATGGAATAGGTCTTTGGATTATGGACGCGGATATTCTCTAATGGACGACGGCTGGATTATGAATGACGGACTAGACGCTTGTAATTAGCACCAAATTCAGAAGGACAATCATAGTATACACAAATATAGGCTAGTTTCCTGCAAGAGAGAAGGGGTCAACAGTTTTCAATGATGCCGACAAGACATCATGATGTTCCAAAATTATAAAATCCATATCGCTGATCAGTATTCTTAATCCATAATAATCGTTGCAAAGTCGTCATCTAGAGAATGATATATCTCAGTCACGCTTTGATTGTGACTGTTCATATGAACCCCATGTAGATCTTGAAGAACATGGGTTCATACGGCCCCTAACCCCGGGTTAAGCGGAATTAGACACAAGTTACGAAACGTAATAATGGTGTGACAAATTTAGGATTACAAGCGTCTAGTCCGTCATTCATAATCCAGCCGTCGTCCATTAGAGAATATCCGCGTCCATAATCCAAAGACCTATTCCATTTTCCACATAACAGTATTAGCACCAAATTCAAAAGGACAATCATAGTATACATAAACCTAGGCTTGTTTCCTGCAAGAGAGAAGCGGTCAACAGTTTTCAATGATGCCGGCAAGACATCATGATGTTCCAAAAATATCAAATCCGAATCGCTGATCAGTATTCTTAATCCATAATATTCGTTATAGAGTCGTCATCTAAAAAAAAAGATGTATCTCAGTCGTAATGTCATAAATAAATTGGAAATTAATTTTTTTCGGCATATGGGCAAAACTGGATGGATAATAATACCGTTCAGCCTTAACGACCCTCATAGGTTCTTTTAGTATGAAAAACATCATGTGCGGTAGCAGATTTTCTCATCTGTCAATGACAGTCAGAGGTCCCCATTTGGTATTAGAACTTGGCACCGAATTATTATTTAATGCATTTCCAACGTTTTAGTTTTCAGAATAGCGAAAACAACTAAAAATACTGTTATACGATCACTTTCTAAATGACCAAAAAACATCCTCATATGTATTCAGCTATGGGAGCTGTGTCATTACGACCATCAGAGGTGTACTGTTTGTTGGCTTTGAAGACTACCGGTCTGCTAACTCCTTATTTTTGTGGGAGGCCCGTTGACCGAGTAATTCAGATCGCCAACATGTAGTGCTGGCGATTATGTGACTTACTCGGGGGTCGCTGGTTCGAATCTAGCTCAAGATAGTGTAATACATTGTAATCCCAAAGTAACGGAAATACTGTTCAGAATACCCGCTTTGGCTGAAGGCCAATTTGTTCTGATACTCCAAGATCTACAGTTGTGTATGTATTTGTTAAGAATTAAAATCGGGGCATTTTGACACCTGGTCTAAATGGGTAATTACTCATCACAAAACACTCAGGAGCTTTGGCGGCAAACTGCCCAAGCTCCCTCCACAATAAAAGGTGGGATCTGAGTATACATATCTCACTTCGAGCCAAATTCATTAGGCGGAACGTCACGTATTGTTTATTTGAAAGTTGAAAGTATTTGAAAGTTTGATGTTTGAAACCAGCGGATTTGAGCTGATTTGAACCGGTTGACTGTCACTCGAGAATCGAATTGAAGAGTGAAAAAACTTTGAATATTTTAGCTTTATTTGACATTCTGAACTGCAGTTTGTAAAATTCTATTTGAAGTGAAATGCCTGAAACCGTTGGTCTCCAATTTATTTGAAACGGATTCGCGCATAGTTGAACAATCGTCGACAGTTTCAAATTATACCAGAAAAACGGAACGGTGTATTCAGTTCGGTGTGTGAATGTTTAGCAGTGTCCAGAAACTTTCATTTCACCTGAACTCGATGCCCATTCTTTTCAATGATCCGTAGGTCAGTTCGCCACAAGAACCCCGTGAATTACGCCGATTTAAATTCTAGAGGCAAAAATGCGAAAGTGGAGCTGCAAGAAATCGATCAGATGGCGAACTCTGACCCGGAAGCGTTTGTTTCCCTTGACTACAACCCGGAAGCAGTTGGTTCGGAACAACAACTGGGCTTACAGCTGGAGACACGACGTACCGAGTCGGGGAAACCAGGAAGCTCCGTTCTACAGGAATACATCCAGAAACCACCCTTAGTCGTCGATGGTGAACTCCTACGGTTGCGACAGCATTTACTTGCACTGGAACAGTTGAAACGTCAGACAGCGGAACAGCGTAGCAAAGCCCGAATAGCCGCGGAGAAAGATCAACTGCGACAACAAGTGGAGCAAGCCAGAAGAGACGTGGAGAGCCTACAACAACAACAACAACAACAACTAACATCAGGTACTACTGACGAAAACGGCGCTCGCCGTCGAGAACCTCCAGTTTCTAGGCTCAATCATGGTAGTAATTTGGTTACGATGAACGATTTGAGACAGTCAGCGCAGTTAAATGACTTAATAGATAGTCGTATGCGGCGCATGGGTCTAACTTATACTGGTTCCTTGTCCAGTGTCGAGAGTACGTCGGGCATACTGCCGAATGCTAGGTCTAATTAAAAAAATTGAAGTCTAAAAAGAAAGTTAAGTCAGGAATGGAAGCCAAGGCTTCTGACAGAGTTCAGTAACAACATATATTGCCTCACTCTGCCCTATAATATGAGTATGTCAGTAAAAACATTAAATTTGAAGATTTAACGTTTCAAACCTTTGTGGCACGGGAATTAGAGATTATTTCCAGTCCTCTTACTCCATCAGCGGAGAAAACTGGTAGGCTACAGTTGTTAAAGATAAATAAGCAAATCGCTTATGGATAACAACTTCTAGTTTATTCAGGACTGAGTAGTCCTGAATAAACTAGAAGTTGTTATCCATAAGCAATTTGTTTATTTATCTACTTCCCAACTTCTAAATGCCACTTAAGGAAACCACGTTGTTAAAGAATGTAGTCTATTACCGGAGTGTATACGAGTGGGGAACACTCCTCAATTATTATGCTGCATGTGTCAGGCAGATAGAACTAGGGCTTGGAACATGGGAAGGGGACACTAGGTAATTAAAGACCCCCCTGCTAGCCAAGCATGTGTTACAAAAACGTAGTGAAAAAGGAAATCCATCCTCTTTCACTCCGGCAGGTAAAGCAACAGGCTAGTCGGGAAAGGACAGAGATAGCGAACAAGTATGGTTCTGTTCGTCCTTTCAGCGCAACAAATGTCAGCGGACTGTTCCTCACTCGGCTATGATAGCCTCACGAAAAGTGAGGCATATTTGTGCCACATGTTGGTTGAAGGATAGGGTAAACGGGAGCATCCAGAATACTCTCCCTCTTGCCCTATGCATAATAATAAATGACTAGTTCTTCAATCCAAACTGAAGAAAATACCAGTACAAGTGATTGGCCCATTTCAGTCAGAATTCATCAAGGTGCGCAAACGTATTAAGGAGTCAAGGTCACATAATTTTGAAACATGCCGAATTCCCATACCCTTCAAACTTAATATCAACTTTTGGAGGGCAGATCTTCGAAGTTATCCAGACCAACAGTTATGTGACCTGTTGGAGTTTGGCTTCTCGATCGAATTTGATAGCTCACAGGCAGAGTTAAAATGTTAGCGGATACAGAACCATAAAGGAGCCATAGAATTTCCAACAGAAATAGAACACTATTTAAATAAGGAAAGTAAACAGGGCGCAGTCCTTGGTCCTTGTAATTCCAACCCATTATGCAACAATATCAAATTATCTCCACTGAATTCGGTACCGAAGGCTGACAGCAGTGAACGTCGAATTATTTTGGATTTAAGCCACCCAAGCTAGTGTGAATAGATATATTAATGTCGGAAGCCATAAAGCATTCTTTAGCTCGACTACATACAAGAGATATCATTCATGGGATGTTTCTTTGTTTATAGAGTTGCTTGAATTTCTCATTAAAAATATCTATGTGAAATTTGGCAACACAATATATCAGCAGCATATAGGTATTCCAATGGGTACTAATTGTGCACCCTGTTGGCTGACCTGTATCTGTTCTCTTATGAATATGACTATATGCAGGCGCTTTCAAAACCGATCCATTCAAAGCCCGTTCCTTCTCATTCACCAAACGCTATATAGACGATCTTCTCGCTGTGGATAATCGCTATATAAATGACGCAGTGAAGGATATATATCCACCTTCACTGGATTTGAAGGAACTACAGATAGCCCTACAGGCACATCTTATTTAGATCTCTATCTCTATAAAAATGAAGCGGGCATTCTCTCTCGTCGACTTTATGACAAAAGAGATGATTACAATTTCGACATCGTAAACTATCCCTTTCTGGATAGTAATATTCCAGTCGGACCTGCATATGGCGTATACATATCTCGCTTAGTAGCATTTGCTAGATCCTGTGTTAAATGTGATGATTTTAATCGACGTCACAAAACATTGTTGCAGAAACTTATAAAACAGGGCTATTCCACCAAGCGCCTCCACTCAAAGTTTCTCAAATTTGGCGATACATATCGTATGCTGATAGCAAAATACGAACGTAGCGTGCAAGACCTATGGGGCTACGTTTCGTAACATGTGTCTAATTCCGCTTAACCCGGGGCTAGGGGCCGTATGAGCCCATGTACTTCAACATCCTCATGGTACTCATATGAACAGTCACAATCAAAGCGTGACTGAGGTACATCATTTTTAGATGACGACTCTATAACGAATATTATGGATTAAGAATACTGATCAGCGATACGGATTTGATATTTTGGAACATCATGATGTCTTGCCGGCATCATTGAAAACTGTTGACCGCTTCTCTCTTGCAGGAAACAAGCCTATGTTTATGTATACTTTTGTCTTTTTGAATTTGGTGCTATTACTGTTATATGGAAATGGAATAGGTCTTTGGATTATGGACGCGGATATTCTCTAATGGACGACGGCTGGATTATGAATGACGGACTAGACGCTTGTAATAGACAAAGCCACTTGCCTGGGGGAAGCGGTTAATTTAACCTTTCCAAAAGTAGATAATCTAGTGGAAATCATAAAAATAAAAGACAGGAGCTGTTTACTTTTTAAGGTGGATTTAAGGAAAGCATACAGACAAATTCCCCTTGACCCGGGTGACATTGATTTGGTTGCCTTTCAGTGGATAGGAAAAATCTATTTTGACAAAGTTCTTTCAATGGGACTCAGATCAGCCGTGCACATTTGTCAGAGAGTGACGACTGTTGAGGTTTGTTATGTGTAAACGGAGAGGTGTAGATACTGTAAACTACTTGGATGACCTGGCGGGAGCGGAAGAAACCTCACAGGCTCTTGTAGTATTTTCCATCTTAGGTTCAGTACTTCAGTCTTGTGGACTAGAAGACACCGAAGGAAAATTTGCGAACCTGCTACAGCAATGAAATATGTAGGGGTCTGGTTTGATACAGTCAAAATGACACTCGGGGTAACTCCAGATCGATTGATCGAAATTCGCCAACTGTTGGATTATTGGCTAAGCTTGGATGAAGCCAGCCTAGTATAACTACAATTATTACTGGGTAAATTAAATTTTGTTTCCGCTTGTGTTAAGCCTGGACATGGTTGCGTTCTTTCCCTGATTCAAAAGACAAGGTTGCTATACCAGCATCAGTCAGGAAGGATCTGAAATGGTGGAGATATTTTCTCGAATCTTATAATGGTGTCTCCATGATGATGGTGGAAGAATGGTCGGCACCGGATGAGGTATTCGCCTCTGATGCTTGTCTATCTGGAGATGGAAGATTTAGTGGCCTTAAATATTGTCACCTTGATTTCCCACGTCTTCCTTCAGAAAACAAAATCATCAATGCATTGGAGCTGTTAGCCATTATGGTGGGCCTCAAAGTATGGGGGACACAGTTTACTGGGAAACGAATATTGTGACAATCAATTCCGGTCGTGCTAAGAGCGAATTTATGCAGGACTGCTCGTGGGAGATATGTTTCCTTGCTGCACAGTATGAATTCGAAGTCCGTGCAAAGCATATCCGTGGAGTAGACAACCGTCTGCCCGACCTACTGTCCAGATGACACCTGGGAGACCATTAAAAAAGAGCTTAGGACGCGTACGTACATCAACCTCAGTCTTTCGTGTAGGGGAAGTCAGTGAGGATTTGTTTAAACTCAGTCACAAGTTTTAATCGTGCCTGGAATTCTCAACCACTACATTTATATTTCCAGGTGGTGAGGAATCAGCACAGTTGAAGGCGGAGGTCAGAGCATCCATGGGTATGGCCTATGCTCAAGGAACACACGGAAATATGGAAATTCAATGACGGTCTTATTATCTGTTTTGTGAGCATTTTGGGCTGAAACCACTCCCAACTACTAATGATAGCATGTGCTTCTATGCACAATTTCTCAGTTGGAGCTTTAGTTCAGCAGATTCTATTAGAAATTATGTGAGTGGGGTTAGGGCCTTGCGTGTTTTGATGGGTTTGGAAGCGCCAGAGTTGGACGCAGTACAATTTAGATTATTAATGACAGGGCTGAACCGAAAAAAGGCCCATCAGCCCCAGAGGGCGAAACCAATAACGCCACAGTTGTTGTTAGAATACCATGCCTTATTAGATTTATCTAACGTGGAACACGCCTCATACTGGGCCTTGTTTTTGTTGTCATTTTTCATTATGGCTAGAAAATCTAATATGGTTCCAGACAATGCTAGGTCATTTGGCAAGCAACTTACTAGGGTAGACGTCTTAAGTGGCAATAATATTCTACTAGTTCGACTTAAATGGTCAAAAACTATACAGATCTCAGAATTCCGGTGACGGCCATGGTTAATTCCCCCTTGTGCCCGGTCAAGGCATACGACATTATGATCCGTTTAGTACCCACGGGAGCGTCGTCACCGGCCTTTTGTATGCCAAAAACATCTGGGAGTCGTCCCGATCACATATCCCCAATTGTAAACATTCCTCAAGCATCTTGTCAGTAGAACAAGCAAAGATTCCAATCTATACTCTGCACATAGTTTTCGCCGTGGGGGCACGTCGTGGGCCTTTCAATGCGACGTTCCCGCAGACCTTATCCAACTCGTAGGTGACTGGAAAAGTGATGCATACTAGAATTATTTAGAGTTGGGTGTGCAAGAAAAGATGATGGTGTGTAGGTTAATGCAGGCTAAGATGTTAGAATTAAGCATTGTGACATGATTTGATCATATTCATGTTAAATTTGTAAGATATCACTCCAAGCAAACGGATTTGCATAGTGGGGACTCCATGATCAAATTTGTATCAGGTATTTACCCTTGTTTTTCCCTTCCAAGGGACAACCACAATTTTTATCGCCCGGAGGATGAGGTGCATTAGGTTAAAAAATTACACGCACATAATCCTGCACGTAGGAACCAACCATGTCAGTTCATCAGAGATAACCTCTTTGGAGTCAAACTTAAGTAACCTTTTAGAAAATATTCGCGAGGGAAACCCACACATTAATTCGGCTTGGCGGGATGTATCATACGTCAAATGATACATGTAAATGTATATATTCTGTTTATCCGAGTATCCGAACGTCACGCTATAAAGCAGGTATGGTTGAACTTCTTCTCATTATTGCATGTAATTTGTCATCTGTTATGTCAAAGTTGTATTTATGTCCGTGCATGACATGTGTGTTCAATATATCATTAGAGCATGAATGTTATGTTGGATGTTATGTCTAATTAATCTGTATTTCCTGACATGAAATTTGCTTGTGTTCCTTGTAATTGCATGTACTAATACTGCCCAGAGCTCATAGAATTGGACTTGTAAATGTAAAGCAGAGCTCTGAAGGTAATGGTACATGTAAATTTATCAACTGTCTGCGGAACGAAATTGGCTGCGACCAATACAGACTAAGCTTATATATGGAAAAATGGGTTGTGTTTAGTAATTACACGATTGAGAGGTCCTTTCAGCTCATTAAGAACCAAAGATTACCTCAGAGAGAGATAGTTTTTTATGTGCTAAAATAATCTAGATTGTTCATCTCTGAAAACTGGTTCATGTACCTTGAATGAAAATAGTCCTACAGTCAGTGGACTAAAGTCTCTTCTCTAATGGCACAGAGAGTGTAGTTTGCGGAGTTCAGTTTACCTTACTTCTTAAGTACTACAATTGTAATGAGTATTCCAGGGATTATTTGATATTGGAAGTGCTGCAGGTTAACTTCCGTAGTTGAACTCCACCCCATGTTATAAATGGTTTTTTCCAGTTGTATGTTACTCCCTGCTTTTCAAAGTCTATCTTCCATTTACGTTGTACTACTTCTGGTTTGATTTTTTGTGCTCTAATATCAGCTTGTATTTAAATTTTGAACATTTTTGATCCGCTAATCTGTCTGTTCTTATTGAGGGAGTTGCAATTGTTAATTTTTGTATACTTATTTCTTGAACTTTTGTATTTGTAATAAGGGCAAAATTGTTGATTTTGACGTTGTACTTCGTCATGAGACCTTAGAAGGAAAGAAATTGACTGTCGTCATCTAGTAAATCATTCACAGATATTTGCTATATCTTTCCCAGAAAATTCGGTTTTAATGCCTTCTGTCCAGCCTGTAAGAACATCCTCCCAAAAAAACATCGTTGTGTACTTTCTGCATTTTTTTTATTTTTCCCAAAAGTTCCGCCAGAACCCTGGGGTTCAATTCCCAAACCTTAGTACCTATCGGAAAGAAAATGTTGTCCAGCTGTTCAGAATATAAGTCACTAAAACTAGTAGCCCTCTTTATCCATTTCACTTCAAGATAAGCTGAGAAGGTTAGGATGTGTGTTAAATCAAGTCCTCCTTCTCTACTACAAACCAACGTCATTCGTTTAATTTTGTCCTGCCCCTCTCCCCAAACGAAGTTACAAATTGTCCTTCGGAATTCATCTATTATTTCTTTGCTTGGATCGGATAGAACGTTGAATAGATGAACTAATATAGGCAATGCTAATGCAAAGTTTTCGTGATATTAGCCTTCCCGACTGGGGTGAGCATTCTCAATTGCCACATCATAATTGTTTCTTAATTGAAACAAGCTTACTGGTGTAATTTAGGTTAATCATTTCACTGATATCTTGGTGAAACCAGATACCTAGGAATTTAAATCCATCACTTTACAGGACAACCCGCCTTGCTACCTATCCAAATAATGATAGACTTTCCGACGTCAATTTTATGCTTGAACAATCAGAGAAGTAATTCAAGATACCCATAGCCAGTGATTCTTATATTCCAACTTGAATAAGAGTAGAGTCGTCGCCATAGTGCAACATTTTTAATTCCGAATTATTAAAGCAGATGCATTTCATGTCTGTATCTTCTTTTATAGCCAATGATAAAACTTCAGTCACTAAAATACACGGAGATATTGGGTCTCCCTGTCTAAAACCTCTTTCTAATATGAAATAGTCCGACAGGTATCCATTATTTTCAGTCATCTTCAGGGACAAATTATAACATAATTATATTCCAATATAATATAATTATATTATAATTTATCCATTTTTGTTTCGCAACTTTTAGAACCAGAATGGAAACTACGAATCCACTTGATCAGATCTTGATTGAAGTTAAATGGGAGAAGCGTCTCGTGTATGAAGTTCCAATCTACGCTATAAAATGCTTTCTCGATATCGATAAGGAAAATAAGGCCCGGAATTTGTTTTTCTTCATAATAAGCCATAACGTCGTAAATCAAGTGTATTACCCTTACCGAAATAATATTCTTCTGGCACACTGGTTGCGGCAAGCTTGCCGCAAACTTTCTGGCAACCTCACCGCACACAGTGTGCCGGAGAGTTTGCGGCAACCTTGCCGCAACAGAGTTTTTCACATGCAAATGAGCTTTCCGGTACACTATATAGATTGCGGCAAGCCGGCCGCAAACTGCTTATGTATCTCGGCAGCCTTCTGGCACACTCTTCCGGCAGCCTTCCGGCACACTCTTCCGGCAGCCTTTTGGCGCACTCTTCCGGCAACCTCACCGCGCACTCTTCCGGCAACCTCACCGCGCACTTTTCCGGCAACCTCACAGCGCACTCTTCCGGCAGCCTTCCGGCGCACTCTTCCAATAACTTCTGGGCTTATCAATATTTTCATGGGGGTGGTCAGAATGACATCATCCTGAATGGATGGTAAAAAATCACTCCACTCAAACTGTTGTACATAAGATCTGTCATGCAATGAAATCTAAACAGACAATGAATGAATGAAAGAACACAATGATCAACATGGCAGAGAAAACTACAACTTGTCTACAAAATTACTGGACTGGGCTAAACCATAATCAAACTGTTACTTTGCATTCAAACAGACTTACCACACAAATCTGTATCATGTATGATCAGGAAATAGCATAAATTATGCAGGCCTAAGTTAGCAGGAACAACTCCTCATGGTTGCAAACATATTCTCCCACCATTCTCACCAACTGCCAGATTTGAAAGTCCTGAACCGAATTACATATGGATTCATGTGCACCAAAAGTAGTCCAATGATAGGAAAGGTTAGTACTAGGTACATTAGAATCCTACAATGAAATTTTGTATCGGAATTAATTGTTCATTCTGAGAACATTCCCCTAATAACTATAACTTCAACTATGAGGTACAGTGTGGTACACTAATTTTGCATAGTTCCTTCTGTGATGTATTCCTACACTGGTACAGTTTGGATACTTTCCTATCCAGATTGAAAATTAGGGGTCAAAAGTTAACTGGGTTAACTAATAACAGCTGGCGAATCTTCAGTGCAGCCCATTCCATACAGAGTGTGCCGGTAGCGGCATACTCTGATTCCGGCACACTCTCGGCGCACTGTGCCCTGCTAGCGGCCCACAGTCTGGCTCTGGCACACTGTCTGCGCCCTGTGCGCCGCTAGCGGCACACTCTTATCTTCTTCTGGCGCACTCTCCGCATACTGTTTGCCAGTACCGGCACACTGTGGAATCACCAATTGAGACTGCCGCTAGCGGCATACTCTCCCCAACAATTCTGGCACACTGATCAGGTTGCGGCCAGCTTGCGGCAACCTGCAGATTTCGGTAAGGGTATTTCCCCAATATACCTGCCTTCCATGAACCCGTTCTGGCTCTCACTTATAATTGATGGTAGAACTTTGCGCAATCCTTCCGCAATAGCAGCACTACATATTTTTGTAATCCACATTAAGGAGAGACATTGGGCACTAGTTGCTCATTAGTTTACGCTCCCTACCTTCTTTTGTTATACTACAAATATTGCATGTTGTAGCTTGGTAACATGACGATTTGTCAGCTCGAGAAAAGGTGATGTACAACGAGCGCGCACCGATTGTCATTTGAATAGAATGGGGACTTTAAAATCCTGTGAATGAGCATGGTACAGTGAAATAAACATATCGTGTTCAACACTGCGCGACCGTTGTTGATTTCAAAACGCCGTCTTAAGCTAGAATGTTCGACCTCGACTCAATCGTATAATTTGGAAGAGTAACGTTCTCGGTGATCTTACGAACGTTTTTAAAAGATGCCAAATTTATTTTAGTCAATCACCAAATCATATTCACTAATTTCTATCACCCACGGGCCGACGTATACACATCAGGCCAACGTAAATACACATCGATCTTCGTTTCGGGGAGTGTGTTTGCGCGCGCATCATGGGAGGCAACTCTCGGTCCGGCAGATGTCGCCGTGGAATAATTTATCATGTTCAACGCCCTGCCGTGGTACATGACATTTATTCAACGGTAAGGCAAGATATGAGTGCATCATAACTGAACATCACGATTTGTAGAATGACACAAGACAGGTTGCCAACCAATAAAAACATTACGAATTTACATGTGGTATAATAAACTAATTATTCCCTGTTGTTGAAAGACTGAACAAGATTCTGTTTTTAATCTGTGATTGAGTGACCTTAAGAGAAATGGGCTTACACTCTCCCAGAAAATTTGATAGAATTCAACTCGTATGCCGTCAGAACCCGATGATTTTCCGGTTTTGCATTTGCTTCACTACTTCGTAAAATTCATTTATTGTAAGAGATCCTTCACAGCTAGTTTTTTTCTTCGGGTTGTACCAGAAAAAAATTGTCTTCTTTGTTTATATTATTACTTTTCGCGTATAATTTAGAATAAATGTCGCAGAGAAGGATATGTCTCTATAAAAATGAAGCGGGCCTTTTCTCTCGTCGACTTTAGGACAAGAGAGATGATTAGAATTTCGACATCGTAAACTGTCGCTCTGGACATGGCTACACTGTAAAAAGCAAGGTTTTCAAAACCCCATTTTCTGGTCTCCAAACACCATTTCTGGGGTACGGAAACACCGATACCAGAGTTTCAAACACTTGTGTTTTGAAACCCCGCAATGTGTGTTGAAAACGCGCCGTGTTGTTCGAAACACTATATTTGGGGCCCAGAAACACCGTATAAAATTGTCTTCTTTGCACAAACGGAGAAAATAGTTATAGAATGTAAGTTCTTATTTAATACACAAGAAGCATTTCAGGCCCGACGTCGACCAAAGCGATGCATTCCTCGCCATGTTCATTCTTGTAAAGGTATAGGTAGATACATGTTCCATCTGAGATATCAGAAGTTTCCTTCAAATCCAGTGAAGAGGGGTATATATCCTTCGTAGCGTCGCTAATATAAGGAGCATTAATTGCGAGAAGATCGCCCATATAGCGTTTGGTGAATGACAAGGAACAGGCTTTGAAATGATTATCATTTGACAAGTTCTCCATATAGGTGTAGTCATACGAGGACAGATACAGGCTTACCAAAAGTGATGTACAATTTGTAGTCATTAAGATACTATTGATATTGTCGAAACTATTCTAACAACAAAGAAACCTTATCAATAATTATATCCCTTACGTCCAACAGAACAGGAGAAAACCTTATGGCTTATGATGAAAATCTTCATACTCTATTGCTCTGTTAGGTAAACTTTTCAGCTGTAGCAATACGTCTATACCATAGATGAGATGAAAGTTTCACTAAATCATTTATTTCTTACCAAATCAACGCTAAGTTGGATTACACACTCAATGCATTCTAAGTAGTCTAGTCTCACACACGCTTTCATTGTGGTCAGGGAGACAAGGTCAAAAATCTAATGTAGATGAACTGTTGAGATAAATCATTTATATGTTACGTAATCAACTTCAATATCGAGTTACATATTCAGCACATACCCCTGCCTCACTGAAGCTTAGGTTTTGGCAAAAGAAACTGAATCATTGTCAAATCGTAAGATTAGAAATACATGTACATAGGTGAGATGATATTTGATCTGGTTTCATTCAAGTGGTCATTTTAGACAGGTAGTATGAATACCTGCTCAAAAATGCTCATTCTCTTTAGTCTATCAGTCTATACTTGAAATGAAAGAAGTAAAATTTGGTATACAAAATCTCCATGACAAAAATATATGCCGTGTGTGAGAAACAAGTGAAAAACCTCATGTTCAACAGAAAAAAAGATAGAAGAAATTCATTGTCATTTATCCCTTTGCGCCGATCCTACCCCGCTTATATATTTTGCACTGTGCCTTGGGGCACAGAGATGACGACAAGTAAAAACAAAAACCAGCCACCAGAGAGATAACATGTAATGTCAATTTGCTGTATTCACATAAGAAAATTGTCACGGTCTAATTCCACGGGTCTACGGCAAATGATGTAACTTGTTCAAACTTAACCAGAATCATCTTCTTGGCCTACATTGTGACTGAGGCGATAACCAACAACAAAATGGCGACGTTCACACAGCAGGTTAGAAATTCACCTAAGATAGCATTGGTTCTCCTGGTGGTTCTGCTTCTGGGTGGATTAATTAATCTTATTGGCTTTGCGTCGCCATATTGGAGCAAGAGCCTGAGTCTTTCATATGGGCGGATTGGATTATGGCAGTACTGTGAAGACCATTATACTGGCAGAAATTTGTGTACCACCATCTACGTATATCAAGGTAAGCTGATATCATTTTACCAGTCTTGATACAGACATATTCTGACTTTAGGATCCAAAGTAGAATCTATTAATGTGAAACGAGCTCATTTATCAAGTAACCGTTTTTCAGATGATCCTTATCCATTCGCGACTGCTCGGCCTATTCCGTCGAAGTCATAGGACTTCGCGCATTAATGGTGTAAGTTTTTACAGCTCTCAGCTGTAAACCGTGACCCGTCGCACGTGAGGCACATCACGTGATGTAGGATGTGTTCCCGCTCAAATAGTCCTCGTTGTATTTCTCCCTTATCAGGAGATAAAATATATATCCCAATGAAGTGGATATTGCCTTGATTCTACCCACGAAGGATCTCTTCTAATTTGAGGTGTTTCACCTGGGGTTTTTTCTCGAGCTGATCTCCATGGTAACGAAAGTCATACAGCTTACATGTGCCGTTCGGAGTTTCGGTGTGATACTGTGTTTTCAACATGGATGCCAATATGGATTTCTAGCAGAACGGTACGAGGTACTAATGTCCTACATTATCCGAGATCGTGTCGGGTGGAGCCTTATCTATTGTTCCGCTGTATTCTGTCGTTGAAGAAAAGTTATATTTCTGAGTTAACATAATTGAGTACAATGCTTCTCTCGTCATCCCTTACATGAAATATCGACCCTGCCATAGCTGATAAGTATTCAGGCTAACAGAAACTGAGGGAGCCTTTCCTGTCCTGGCACATGTTGGCACCGTCCTGATAGAAATAAAACATGAGGGAGCCTTTCCTGTCCTGGCACATGTTGGCACCGTCCTGATAGAAATAAAACATGAGGGAGCCTTTCCTGTCCTGGCACATGTTGGCACCGTCCTGATAGAAATAAAACATGAGGAAGCCTTTCCTGTCCTGGCACATGTTGGCACCGTCCTGATAGAAATAAAACATGAGGGAGCCTTTCCTGTCCTGGCACATGTTGGCACCGTCCTGATAGATATAAAACATGAGGAAGCCTTTCCTGTCCTGGCACATGTTGGCACCGTCCTGATAGAAATAAAACATGAGGAAGCCTTTCCTGTCCTGGCACATGTTGGCACCGTCCTGATAGAAATAAAACATGAGGAAGCCTTTCCTGTCCTGGCACATGTTGGCACCGTCCTGATAGAAATAAAACATGAGGGAGCCTTTCCTGTCCTGTCACATGTTGGCACCGTCCTGATAGAAATAAAACATGAGGAAGCCTTTCCTGTCCTGGCACATGTTGGCACCGTCCTGATAGAAATAAAACATGAGGGAGCCTTTTCTGTCCTGGTACATGTTGGCACCGTCCTGATAGAATAAAACATGAGGGAGCCTTTTCTGTCCTGGCACATGTTGGCACCGTCCTGATAGAAATAAAACATGAGGGAGCCTTTCCTGTCCTGGCACATGTTGGCACCGTCCTGATAGATATAAAACATGAAGGAGCCTTTCCTGTCCTAGCACATGTTGGCACCGTCCTGATAGAAATAAAACATGAGGGAGCCTTTCCTGTCCTGGCACATGTTGGCACCGTCCTGATAGAAATAAAACATGAGGAAGCCTTTCCTGTCCTGGCACATGTTGGCACCGTCCTGATAGAAATAAAACATGAGGGAGCCTTTCCTGTCCTGGCACATGTTGGCACCGTCCTGATAGAAATAAAACATGAGGAAGCCTTTCCTGTCCTGGCACATGTTGGCACCGTCCTGATAGAAATAAAACATGAGGGAGCCTTTCCTGTCCTGGCACATGTTGGCACCGTCCTGATAGAAATAAAACATGAGGGAGCCTTTCCTGTCCTGGCACATGTTGGCACCGTCCTGATAGATATAAAACATGAAGGAGCCTTTCCTGTCCTAGCACATGTTGGCACCGTCCTGATAGAAATAAAACATGAGGGAGCCTTTCCTGTCCTGGCACATGTTGGCACCGTCCTGATAGAAATAAAACATGAGGAAGCCTTTCCTGTCCTGGCACATGTTGGCACCGTCCTGATAGAAATAAAACATGAGGGAGCCTTTCCTGTCCTGGCACATGTTGGTACCGTCCTGATAGAAATAAAAACTTCCTCAGCCTCAGCAGCATTGGTTTTGGTACTCCAAACAAACAATTAAACAGGAAATGTCATAGAGACTCTATTCTATTGAAACTCATCTTGATGATGGTTTAAACAGATTATCTAAGAGGGATACACTTCGTATAAAGTTTGGACGATTGGAGGGATATACCCTTGGAGGGATTGACGAATTGGCGAGATTTTTCTTCAGTCGATAAATAACATACCAACTCGCATCAACATGCCACCAACTTATTTGTGTAGAATATTCAGATTAATTCTGTACAGTAGTTACCAGTGTAGAAAATGAGATTTAGTCCACTTCAGTTTCTGGGATGACTTCTATTTTTGTCCGACCGGATCTAATTTTGTCTGCGGAGAGCGTAACCCATCATGAACCCATCAATGATACAAGCTTCCTATTCATGCGAGAGACAAATAAAAGGACACATTATCACCAGATGATGTTGCAACACTAAGGCGTGTTGGTAATCACCTAATGACAACAATTTATTTTTATAATTATTCAACTCTTTCTCCACTTACCAGCGAATTATTAAAGACAACAAGCTGAGTAGCTAGCAGGTCCTCCGCCAAGTAGCTGTTTGAGAGCGTACAGCATAATACGCTTCCAATATCTCCATAAATATAAATTGGAAAGTGGATATGTGTATGTGGAAAGAGACGTTTATCTGGAATTGTTGAGACAATTTGAGGAGGTTTGGGAAGCAGTAATGGTTAGTGTAACACTGGAATGTAAGTCTGTAGTTGTACATGGATTTATGGATGGTGAGGTTTATAAATCGATGGGTGGAATAGATCAAGATATCGCGTTCACAACACAGATGGATACAATATGGGTGAGTGAATCCAAGATGGTCAATGGCAGTCATCTTGCATTACATACTACATCAATGAAATCAATACCAATGACCGTCTAACTGATGTGAAGCACCTTCTCAAGTTTGAAGTCAATCGAACGAATTGTTCTCACGATACCACGTTCACACGATGCGGGACGGACGGAATCCAAGATGGTCAATGGCAGCCATCTTGGATTACGTACCTCAGCGAAAATCAATACCAATTGCCATCTAACTGATGTGAAGCGCCTTCTCAAGTTTGAAGTCGGTTGGTACGTTGAGTTCTTAAAATATCATGTTCACAAGATGCATGATGGACAGAATCCAAGATGGTCAATGGCGGCCATCTTGGATTACGTACCTCAGTCAAAATCAATACCAATGACTAATTAACTGATGTGAAGCACCTTCTCAAGTTTGAAGTCGATTGGACGAGTTATTCTTAAAATATCATGTTCACAAGATGCAGGATGGACGGAATCCAATATGGTCAATGGCAACCATCTTGCATTACATACTACCTCAATAAAAATCAATACCAATGGTTGTCTAACTGATGTGAAGCACCTTCTCGAATTTGAAGTCGATTGTTTTAATTGTTCTCGAGATATCACGTTCACAAGATGTGGAACGGATGGAATCCAATATGGTCAATGGCAGCCATCTTGGATTACGTGCCTCAGTGAAAATCAATACCATTGGCCATCTAACTGATGTTAAGAACCTTCCCAAGTTTGAAGTCAATTGGTTGATTTGATATCGCGTTCACTTCGTGGCGGAGGACAATAATTATTTACTTTATGGCCAGTTTTAATTTTCATCAGCAGGCAGAGAGGGCAGGGGAAACAACTCTGCTTAGGTAAACTTTGACAAGGCTTTGCCTAATATGACCAATTGTCTTAGAAATTATAATAAATATGATATCATTAAACAGATTCCACTCGATATTAATAAACAGATTCCACTAATTTGGCCAGGAGGTCACGGTAGGCCTAGAGGTCATGGAATGTCATATGCTATGTAAAAAGTGAACAAATAAGTTAATTAAAAATAAACAAATGGACACACAGATCCAGAACATGCAAACGGCACCTCTACAAGGTATACTTACTGTTGTGTGCAAGTTTCGTGATCTTGCCTTCAGTAGTTTTTGAGATATGGCGAAGACGAAAAAGTTAAAAGACAGACAGACGGACAAACGGACAAACTGACGTAAATCTCCATAACAATATTTCTTAGCCCATATGGACTGAGGAGTAAAAATGTTGGAAAAAAAGACGTTAAATCCTACTCAATCAAATACATTCAATGTCCGCTCTATATGTGCGATATGCCCCATCAACCAACGAAGTACTGTAACACTGTTTTCTTAATTGGTGAAGTTAGAACAGGGTGCAAATCATGTCTAACCAACACAGCTATTCCAGTTTTTCTCCACAAAAGTGCCAGACTAAGAAAGTGAAATTTTCTGTCTTGCTCCACACTACGGAGCCGTAAAAGGGACATGGAAATTATTTTTTTCAACCCCTGAAAAAAAACATTTCTTCTTATTAAGTCGTTATAACGACTTAAAAAAAAAAAAAAAATGGGCGCTGAATTTTTTTTTCTTCTTATTATTAAGTCGTTATAACGACTTAATAAAAAAAAAAAAAAAAAAAATTTTTTTTTTTTTTTTATTATATCGTTATAACGACTTAATTGACCAATGAAATTGCAGCATTAAGTCGTTATAACGACTTAATTGACCAATGAAATTCCGTCTTACTTCTGAGTAAAAAGCCCCTATTTTTTTTTTTTTTATTAAGTCGTTATAACGACTTAATAAGAAGAAAAAAAAATTCAGCCCCCATTTTTTTTTTTTTTTTTTTAAGTCGTTATAACGACTTAATAAGAAGAAAAAAAATTCAGGGGTTGAAAAAAATAATTTCCATGTCCCTTTTACGGCTCCGTACCACACAGGTTTCGGTTAGGTCATTTTTCAGCCACACTTTCCCTAAAGGAGAACTTACCTTATTTGACTTCGGCTCATATCGTAATGGTTAGACCGATAATTTTGGGGTAGTAAGGTGATGAGGGCGGTAAGGTGATGAGGGCGGTAATGTGATAAAGGCGGTAAGGTGATGAGGATGGTAAGGTGATGAGGGCGGTAAGGTGATAGGGCGGTAATGTGATAGGGCGGTAAGGTGATGAGGGCGGTAAGGTGATAGGGCGGTAAGGTGATGAGGGCGGTAAGGTGATGAAGGCGGTAAGATGATAGGGCGGTAAGGTGATGAGGGCGGTAAGGTGATGAAGGCGGTAAGGTGATGAGGGCGGTAAGGTGATAGGGCGGTACGATGATGAGGGCGGTAAGGTGATAGGGCGGTAAGGTAATGAGGGCGGTAAGGTGATAGGGCGGTAAGGTGATGAGGGCGGTAAGGTGATGAAGGCGGTAAGGTGATGAGGGCGGTAAGGTGATGAGGGCGATAAGGTGATCTTCAGTTTGTATTACATATTGAGTGGCCTTGTTTCCACTTTGAAAACCGGAACTGATGATGTCAGTTATCAGGATATGGTCACTTTGTATGCTTGCATGGTCCTGTCAATCTTAGAAAGTGAAAGTCCCAACTACGGACACCTGAACTATTATGGGTCCGTGTTTCTATCGGAAAAAAATGACGCGTCAAATCCAACGGGGCGATTTTTAAAGGAGAAATTGTTCAGGTTGCCTCACGTACCCCGTGTTTATTGAGCTGAGAATGATCCAATTCGAGATGGCCGAGGTCCGAATTTGAGATGTAAATAAACAAGCACCCGCGGAATTTGTCCACTGATGCTGTTTTCACGCCAAGGATGGACTAACTGGATTATCTCCCTTACGAATAACCAGCACCATCAGGATTAAATCTTCAATTACAAGCGTCTGGTCCGTCATTCATAATTCAGCCGTCGTCCAGTAAAGAATATCCGCGTCCATAATCCAAAGACCTATTCCATGTTCCATATAACAGCATTAGCACCAAATTCAAAAAGATAATCATAGTATACATAAACATAGGCAAGTTTTAATAGCATAGGCTAATATGTTTTGGGACGTTTTTATGTGAGTAAAGGCGCTTCCGCTCAGATAACAAGAGCCGTATGGGCTTCAATATATGTCCGTGCACACCTTTGACTGCAGAAGGACTACAGTCTAGCTGTAGTCCTTCATTAAATATAATACAAAACACTAGTTGCATCGTACTGTAGTATAAAGGTGATGGTACGATAAGGCGCGATTTTGGCCTATACGTGGTGCGGTTGAAATCGAAAAAATAAAATGTCCTAAAAATATTTATGTTTTAATTTAACGGCAAGAGAAAATATAAGTACACAATATGTGAAAGTTTTAGTGCGATTGCGTTATGATTATAGTTATCACATGAAATGAAATCCACAGTTTGTGCTATTTCGTGAAAAAGGGGTCTAAATCGAGTCCTTCATACACGCATTTAGACGCGAAGGACCCCTTGGACCAAAACACCATTTAACCTGGTGTTGTGTGGTAACATTATATCCCAAATGCTGGAAGATCTTTTTGGTCCAAGGAGTCCTTCATACTAAAAAATGAAAAGTTATGATAGCCTGTTACAGTTGTTCATACATGTATATCGTGGTGTAGTGGATACGCAAGTTGGATCACAAGCGCCTTGAAATTTTCTTTTGCCGAGGAGGGCAACGTGTGTGACGTCGACAACTTATTTCAATCTTTCTCATTTTTGTTAAAAAAAATTGCATTCAGTATATCTGAAATAAGTTTTTAGGCTATCATTATGAACCGATTAAAAGTAAAATAAATATTGTTTACCGATGACACGATACCATGTGGAGATTACGGGCTTGTCAAAGGTTGAAATTGAACGATCAGTCGCTCCGTTGATTGACAGTTGCCGCCGACGACAAGTTGTACATTGCATTGTGATTGACAGATGGAGAGAAGAAATGTACACTCCTATGAGTCGGCTGGCTGTGGGCAAAAACACCGCCTTACAATACCATCTCCTTTGGAGAGCCTGGCCATGATCTCTCGAGATAACTTACTGGAATTTGACTTTGATAAAATAGGTCATGGTCAGCCAAATTGGAAAGGTTTCTATTTTGAAGAGCCTTAATGTAGTTTCTACTTTGGAGAGCCTTAATGTAGTTTCTACTTTGGAGAGCCTTAATGTAGTTTCTACTTTGGAGAGCCTTAATGTAGTTTCTAATTTGGAGAGCCTTAATGTAGTTTCTACTTTGGAGAGCCTTAATGTAGTTTCTAATTTGGAGAGCCTTAATGTAGTTTCTACTTTGGAGAGCCTTAATGTAGTTTCTACTTTGGAGAGCATTAATGTAGTTTCTACTTTGGAGAGCCTTAATGTAGTTTCTACTTTGGAGAGCCTTATTGTAGTCCTTAATGGCGTTTATATCAAGCGTTCATGATTGTCATCCATTAACATCAGCTGATCTGTCATAACAGCGCTCGAGTTAGCGTATCTAATTCCGCATAAGCCGGTGCTAGGGGCCGTGTAGATATTTCATGGTCTCCACATGAACATCTGCAATAAAAGCGCGGCTGAGATATCAAGGCTACGTCCGAGAATCCACCGTATTCTCGGGTCTTAATGTAGGTGACGACGAATACTTTCTTGTAGAGTCAAATGGTTGCTTCTTAGTCACCAGAAGTCGTCAATTTTCCCCGCCTCTTGCATATCGCTCCAATTCAAAAGATATCCCCAATTCTAGAATTCTAGTCTTCTTCAATAGATTTCAGATTTATCACCAGTTACATATTTCATATGAATTTGGAAAGCCTGGCAATCATCCTTCAAGAGATATTTGGCAGATCTCACCAATAAGTGCTCCATCTGTCTGTCAAAACTTTGCCTGATGCCATTTGTGCTAAAAGGACTGAGAAGTTTTTTATTTCAGATTTGAAGAACATGTGTGCTGTAGCACATATATCAGGAGCATGTATATGAAGTTTCTTTTTTGTACATTTTTAAATTTTTGTCTTTTTTTGACCGACGCAACTCCCTGAGTCAGGGATCTATGTATTGAAGTGGAATTTCACAAAATAAGATATAAAATTTTCACCGCATTTTTAAAAAGTAAACTCAGGCTTTTAAAATATAACAGTTTGTTTAGAGATTTTCAATGTTTGCAACTTTTGTCGCACGTAAACATGATTGTAGCCTGTGTCAGTATTGTCCGTCATAGTTCCTGACGCTAGAACGAGCGTGAAGACACTTTGTTCTCGCGAAACATTGAACATATTTTCAATCAGTTTGATTGAAAAATGCATCATCATATCATTTTCTGTCAGTTAGTATGACAAACTAAATGTTTATAAAGTACTAAAACGCAACCAAATGGGGACAAATGTTTCGAGCATCATTTCCGTCAATTTTTTGCGTCTGATTGTCATATTTAGACGGACTCTTTTTGTTCTAAAGTCATAACATGACGGACCAGATGAAATGACCCTTAGCATTTGTCAATAAATGTGGCTATAATTTGAATGACTTTATTTATAGCATCAAATGCCCGGTTTAAGGTTCAAAGCACAATACTGCGGACTTGCAGAGCCTTTGTCGTGCCAACTGACTGATTTTGTGTGCCCCCACCTCTTTACCTCAAAATGACACTAGAAACAAGGAGTATTTAACATGATTGTGGGTTGAAATCCGTTAATCTAACTTTTATTTCACTGTCTGGGGTAAGTATCTGTGTTTCATTTCACTGTTGGAGCCCTTTACCCTAGTTTGGAGCTGTATAGGTTACAATGTTTGTATCTAATGTCATTTGTAATCCGTTAAGACTGACGTTAGAAAAAGGACGTCTCCACATCATCCATGGCTTATCCCCTACAATGGGGAAGAATATTATGTTATTTTAAAACATGAGTGAGTCAACTGGTTTTGGCTGACCTCACTTCATGTATGCAAATCAAAAGGCCCAGGAAACAAAAACATATTTTGTCAGTATGTGTACTACCTTCAACCCATATTATTTCTTTCTGATTACTGTCGTGGGTTGGGTAGACTTTTTCAAATTCCACAAGACTGCTGTAAAGAAGGTTCTATGCCAAATAATGCATTTCTGGTATTGGTATACTGACAAATAACAACCAGTCTGTAAGCTATGTTCTCGAGCAGACTTGACCTTGTTCTCGAGCAGATTTGACCTTCTTCTCGAGCAGACTTGACCTTGTTCTCGAGCAGACTTGACCTTGTTCTCTGGAATGCTGACATTGGATTGTTCTTGGATTCTTTTCATGTAAGTCCTTGTTAAGATAATGTGTTTTTTAAATCTGTGAGGTGCAGAGAATCATGAAGACGAAGCTGTGCATCTGGAAACCCCTCGGTTCTTGGCGCCAGCCAGTCATGATGTATTCAGTTTGAACCAAGATGTCAGGAAAACCAAGCAGTCAAGTGACAAATATACAGATAATTAAAAATTTTGCAATTAGAAATGGCCCGTAAGGTTTCTACCCAATCAGAGAAACCGGTATTCATTACATAAGTCTCTTGATGCATCAATGATGTATATCAAATTTTACATCGAGCACTTGAACGGTATCAGAGACACAGATCATTAATGATTTTGCATAAATTAAAGATGGCCGCCCATCCTTCCCGCCACTCACAGCAACTGATGAGGTTATTCATTGTAAGTCTCATGATACATCGATGCTATACACCAAGTTTCGTATAGAACACTGAAATTGTATCAGAGATATACATCATTAAAGAATTTGCATAAATTAAAGATGACCGCCAAGATTTCCTTCGAAGCAGGGAACTGGTTTGGTCATTCCTTTAAAGTTCATTAATGCATCGATGATGAATACCAAGTTTCACACTGAACAGCGAAAAAGTACCCAAGATACACGAGATTAATGGTTTTGCATAAATTAAAGATGGCCGCCAAAGTTTCCACCCAATCGGGATTCAATAGGGTTCTGGGCCACGAGTATATGGATCTGCACAGAAAATTTGGTGTGTCTTGTGTAAGTCGCTCTAAAGATATCTTGGTAACGAGAAAGCTGTGATGGTTTCGCATAAATTAAAGATAGCCGCCAAAGGTTCCAACCAATCGGGTTCAGATTTTCAACAGGGTTCTGGGTCACGAGCATATGGATGTACACTGCAAGCTTAGTGTACCTAGGGTAAGTCGTTCTAAAGATATTTTGGTAACGAGAAAGGTGTGACGGACAGACGGACGGACGGACTCTCCGACGTACATGACGACGACAATACCCTTCGGCCAAATTTTGGCCGAGGTGTAAAAACGTCGGACTTTGTTCAAAGCTGATTTTAATTTTCACATCATCTGGAAGTGAATGGTGCGCTTTTCTGTGGAACTAATAATAAACAAGATGGACAGACATACAGCCGGGGAACGCAGACAGTGGGTGAAGAAAGATAAGTCTTCCCCTGCATAAAACTCCTCATCTCTGTACTGTACTTACAACATAAACTATGATTACTGATTTTCGGCTCAGGGGACCTCAACCTTTGAGCTTTTGACCTGAAAATATACAGGATTCCTCTGTGCCCCATGAGTATTAAGTGTATACCCACACACAGTTTGGTACCAATCCATGGCCGGGAGATGTCGCACAGCTTACAAACGTTAACAAGACAGGACAGACGGACTGAGAGACGGACAGAAATCGTGATCGCTATGTAAGAGCTCGCCAATCGACGGGCTAATAAAAATATAACTCAATGGTGCAATGGTTGCTTAACACGTCGTGGTGAGCAATAAAACGCCTTTATTTCTCAAAAGATCGCCATTATGTTCTTAAAATGACGTTTTTAAAAGACCATTGCTGACAATATAAATGTAAGTAGGCCTACTCCTTTAGATCATTTGTGGGTGAGACATCGATCGGTGAAACTTGAGACAGATAGTGGGGAGAATTAGCGCCGCGATCCGAGCAGGCATGAATAAGGAACTATATAAACACAAACTATTGTCTTACAATATCCGTCAAAAGTATCTTCATGATGCCGACAGAACAGGATGATATTCATATCAATAAGACCGGTAAACGAACACGTACTCATTGGCCTCTGATAAAAAAAATCAACCTACCCGCACCATTGCCGTTACAAACGTCTGGTTCGTCATTCATTATTCAGCCGTCGACCATCAAAGAATTTTCACGTGTATAACCCAAAGATATATTTCATTTAACAGCATTATCACCAAATTCAAAACAACACCAATCATAGTATATAAAAACCTAGGCTAAATTCCTGCAAGGGAGAAGCGGTCAACAGTTTTCTATGACGCTAGCAAGATGTTCCAAAAATATCAAATCCGTATTGCTTAGTTCGAAGTATTCTTAGTCCGATTTTCATTTAAATTCGATATCTAGAGAATGATGTTTTCAGTCACGCTTTAATTGTGACTGTTGATATGTACACCTGGAGGATCTTGAAGTACATGTGATCATACGGCCCCTAGATCCGGTTTAAGCGGAATTTGACACACGTTACGAATTGTAACGCCATAAATCTTGCATTCTAGCCTCGTATTTTGCTATCAGCATGCGATATGTATCGCCAAATTTGAGTGGTATATCCCTGTCTTTTACGTTTCTGCAATAACGTTTTGTGACTTTGATTTAAATCGTCACACTGTACACAGGATATAGCAAATACTACTAAGCGAGATATTTATACGCCATAAACACGTCCCACGTGCCACGTCTCATTGCTGTCCAGAAATGGATAGTTTACGATGTCGAAATTGTGATCATCTCTCTTTGTTTGTAATCCTTTCACCAGTAAACTATGTCACGTCAATTTTACAATAATAGAAAAAATGTGTGAAGTCAAGGATTAACAATCAAACATTTAATCACAATACTAAAATCATACACAAATTAAGTAAGGTTAATACAACAAATAATGTATGAAATATAGTCTTACTGTTCAATGCTATACCGGTGTATATTTTACAGTCCCTGTTGAAGTCAAATCACACTTCTGTTTAATGGTTATCCAACACTGCTCAGTTGTTCACAATCCCAGGATGTGTCCAATATCCGACGGTTCAATAGCGTAGATTACGCAGCAGCCAAAGTTAATACACAGGAGTAAATAATCCAGCAGTCCGTAATTACAGGTAAAGGTAAACAGTATAACACCCACATAAAAAGCCAGTTTGAATTCCCTGCTGCATGACTGACTGAGAGCTATTTATACTTTATGATGCATTCAAGATCATTCTACCAATTCAAGAAGCTTCTAGAATACACATTATTACCGTCTCATCTGACCTAAATACAATTTACAGTAGCCTTCCAGAAAGCTTCAAGTGTCTGACCAACATAATACAAGCTTGTGTCAGCCGTAGATTGCAGAAACATCCACAACGTCTAATAATAGGCTACAATGCCATGACAACTAAACCAATGTTTCCCATATTTTTTTAGATTGGTTTCAGGCTGTCAGAGCAATGATGACATTGGGCTTTCTAGCCTCCCTTTCAGCAGGTGCCTTGCTGTTGTTGTTCATGGTCACTAAGGTGCATAACGTCGCTATTCTCAGTTTGCTGGCGTGTATTGGTGCTGGTAAGTCTTATCGAGGGTAAAATTAGTTATAATTTAGCAAATTAGTTATATTTAGTAAAATTTAGAATTCGTCTGATCGCTGATTTTTTCGCATCGTCTCTTCTGCAAATACTGTATCATTATCATGTTGTACGATTGTTTTTATCTAAAGAGTACTCTCTAAGTTCACTCAAACGAGAATGAAATGCACTCAAGTTTGACTGAAATGCATTCAAATTTCACTCAAGTTGGAGTTAGTTACTCACGTTGAGTGGAATTTATCACTCAAGTTGAGTTGAATTTATCACTCAAGTTGAGTGGAATTTATGCTGAGTAGGAGGAATTTCTACTTTTACCTGCGTGACATTTCGCTTGAGAGAATATTCCTGGATAATTTTGTCGTTTTAAAAAGAGGATATTCGAACGGAGATCCGCTTAATTACGGAAACAATCTCTGATACAGAAACGTCCCGGAAGGTTTGAGTGGACGTTCCAAATCAATTTCTTGCTGTATGTTCAGGCAAAAGCTCCGGGTGGTTTTTTAGAATGAGTATAAATAAAACATGAGGAGTTCAATGAAAAACCTAAAATATTAGTTTCTGTTTAGCAAGCTGAATCCGGAACGTTTCGTTCTCTTTTTCTCATTCCAGTCATATTCAACGCCATTGGGATAGCTGTATATGCAACTGAAGTTCGCAAGTGCATGGACTGCTTGGCATGGGCGTTCTACCTCTGCTGTGTGGGGACGGCTATCTTCGCGCTGTGCTCCATCCTGGCCGGGTGTCTCATTTCTCAACTCAGAAATCTCGCTCGAAACAGCCCAGATATTCCGGAACAGGCTTAGTCCAAAAATGTGTTAACTTCCTTGTTCTGTCCTGGACTCCTTCAAGATCAGATATATTCTCAACCGGTGAAATGGAACAACTACCCGTTTGAATCACAGTTTACGGACCATTAGTATATTTTATGGCAGATACATACGTCAAAATATTCAGCGATACATACGCCAATATATTCAGCGGCGGACTGAACAATACGACATGTCTGTGATGGGAGTGGTGGGCTAACTCGATTGACCGAAATGACCCCAAAGGTGACCCCCGCAACCTCCTCACAGGGTATGCTCCGTTTCACAGGCTCACTGCGCTAATGTCCCTGCCCTCAATAGCGGAAGTTCACCTGTATGCCCTATGACGTATGCGGGCAAACCTATATGGTAGGCCATTCCTGTCACCATTCATCGCGTTGAATAGACACCAATGTATTGAAAATCAACCAACCATATTAACGGAATTCGAATGTATTGAAAAGGTGATATCAATATATTGAAAATCAACCAATCATAAAGCCTCGAATTGCAATGTACTGAAAATGCAATTTCAATGTATTGAAAATGTAATTCCAATGTATTGAAATTCAACCAATGAAACGAGTTTTCTTTAGATTTGAGAAACTGCTCTTCGTCAGCTTGGTCGCACTGCGACAGTAATCGGGTGGCCCTATTCTGAAGCCGCGGGCCCACTACATAACACCGGATTATATTTGAAGAGCTTCTTTGATGCTTGAAATTGTAGCTTAAGGGCTGCTTTTCATACGGAATTCACGGCCCGTCGAATCTTTATATTTTCGCAGTACAATTCTCAGTTCGGTACTAAACTCATCTGACGCAAATGTCGTGGCAGGACAGGTGCACATGGATCTGTAACAAGCGATGCCAGTGGTTGATTTTCAATGCATTTCAGTACACTGAAAATCAACCAATCATATTACCCGAATTTCAATGTATTGAAAATGTAATGTCAATACACTGAAAATCAACCAATCATCCCCTGAATTTCAATGTATTGAAAATGCAATTTCAATGTATTGAAAATGTAATTCCGATGTATTGAGAATCAACCAATGAAACGAGTTTTTCTTTGAGATTTGCCATTCTGCTCTTCGTCAGCTAGATCGGACTGCGACAGCAATCGGGCGGCCCTATTCTGAAGCCGCGGAACACCGGATTACAACAAAAAATACATTTATTCTGGATTTGTTATATGTTTGAGCGAAAAGGCCAGCCCACCTGGTGTGGTGGGTCATTTGTGGCGGCGAATATTAGGGAATATAGTTTTCTCAAGATGTACTCAGCCAATTTACTACATATTAAGTAAGGCGGTTTCTAACCAAAATAGCTGTACGTGACCGAATATATACAGATGACCGCTTAGATTTGCAGCATATATTTGAAGAGCTTCTTTGTTGCTTGAAATTGCAGTTTAAGAGCTGCTTCCCATACGGATTTCGAGGCCCGTCAAATCTTTATTTCCGGCGGCGCAGCGCCGCCGGATATCTGAATTCAGTAAACATGGGAGCGGCCATCTTGATATTTCACGAGTAACAGATGTTTTCTCAAGCCATACTTCACAGACGTGCCCTGGAGTGATCCAACTAGTTTCATATCATAAAACGACGGGAGTGTATCACCCGTTCGTGGTTAACACATTAGTATTAATTCTGTTATAATGAATTCATCGAATAAATGTCCTTTAGTACTATTTTATTATGGCTGAGAGACCATCGATGACCATACATGATCAAGTTATTCACCTGTACGTCTGCAGCAAAATGTTTGAGATTGAACTTCGAGTTACTAAAATCTCGAAACAGTAAAACACGCGGATCGGATTGATGTGTAGAGAAAGTCGATCTAGGCTTAATTTACAATGACACACACCAATAAAGAAATAGTGGCTTGATGATGGGTCCCATATAATGCCACAGCGCGAACTCTTACATCAGGTTATATGAAGTGACTTAATACGTCGACCAGAGAACATTACTTTCAAAGTCCTAGTTGGACATGCGGTTCATGTACGCATTTTGCCAGCAAGCACTTAACTTCCGGCTAACCCCACACTTTCCAGATAGGTCCTTGCGCGAACTACATTAGTCAAACCTTCAATGAAAACAAACAAATCGACGTTTTTTAACCATAATGGTGCACTGACCTGTATTCACCAGTTGCACACGTAATCGGCTTGTAATACGCAGATTATAAGCTACAAACGTTTCCGCCGGCATTGATGCATCTGCATCAATAACTTTTCTTGTTACGATTCTTGGTGCGGTACTAAACTCTACTGACGCAAATCTCGGGGTCAGAACAGGTACACCTAGCTCTGTAACAAGGCATGCCAGTGGTTGATTTTCAATGCATTACAATTGAATTTCAATACAGTGATATTCGGGGCTTATGAATGGTTGATTTTCAATGTATTGAAATTACAATTTCAATACATTGATAACTGTTCAACGGAATGAATTATGCCAACCATAGACCTACGCACGCGAGGTTGTGTTGAATCCAACCGAACAACCCCTCAGTTTTGCAAAAGAGCGAACTACCTTTCATATTCTTACTCACAGCAAAGGGGGGAAACCATCTTTAGAGTATTCTTTGTATGGCTCTGTACAGAGATATAACAGAATTGAAATGCGATTCAAGAAATTGCGTTTTTAATATTTTATTATTTCATGTCGTGTGATGTGCGCATGGTCGGAAATCATGTCCAGAATTCTTACTTGTGGCTGGGGTATTGTGCATCAGAGAGGTGGCTGCACCCGCCCAAGGGATTATCTGTCCTAACACTATTAACCCCCAAACGCCTATCCCAATTTTCCCACAATTCCCTGTCTGCGCATGCGCAGAATGCTGGAAACGGGCAGCACACTAGTCCAGTCGGATGGTGCCGAACGAGAGCTTCACGATAACACCTCATACGGCCCAATCGGATCTTTATTGGCCCACCGCGACCCCAAAACGTCCATTAAAACACACTATTTCTACTGCACATGCGCAGATACACCATCTCCCCCACCCCGCACCCATCCAGTTGGACGCTGCTCTATATGAGCTTCACGATGAAACCTCACACTACCCAATCGGACCACAATGGGTCCACCTAGACCCCAAAACGTCCACCTCGATATGCCTGCATGCTTACTGCGCATCAACAGTTTTCGACAAAAATCAACGCATCGTCTCGAGCTCCCTTCCATCGTGTTCTACAGCTTGAGATGAAGAAAGCAAGAGGGCACACCTCATACTGCAAATGTCCATGAGGGGGTTCCCCATTGGGACTAACAGTGTCCAGTGCACAAGAATTGTCCTAATATGTCCACCAAGGACCTGCTTGAATGCAGGACAGATATGGTATAATACAGCACAGATATGGTATAATGCATGACAGATATGGTATAATAGAGGACAAATATTGTATAATACACAACATATATTGTATAGTACAGGACATATGGTACAATACAGGACATATGGTGTAATACAGCACAGAAATGGCATAATACAGCAGAGATTTCGTATAACACTGGACAGATATTGTATAATACAAGACTTATATGGTATAATACAGCACAGATATGGTATAATACAGGACAGATATTGTATAATACAGCACAGATATGGTATAATACAGCACGAATATGGTACAGTAGAGGGCAAATATTGTATAATACAGAACATCTATTGTATAATACAGGACATATATGGCACAATACAGGACAGATATGGTATAATACAGCACAGATTTGGTATAATACACACCCCACAGGACGCATTCAGACCAAGAATGGTCCATCTCTACACCAAATACCTTCCTTCGCCGCCCCAAAATGCCCACTTTGGCTACTAATCCTACTGATTACGTCACCAATGACCTCACAGATGACGCGAACATCCCTCAAATCGTGGTCTGCACCCTGAGAACTACAAGATGACACGCCACACGACGCATTCGGACCAAGGATGATCCATCTCTACACCAAATACCTTCCTTCACTTCCCCCAAAATGACCACTTTCGCTACTACTCGTATTGATGACGTAACCGACGACGCCACAGATGTTGTGGACCTCAAATCGGGGTCTACACCCCGAGAGCTACAAAATGACACTTCCCACGACACATTCAGACCAATAGTGGTCCATCTCTTCCCCAAACACACCCCACGCACCCCCAAAATGCCCGCTTTCTATACTACGGCCAGATTACGCCCACCCAGTATGGACCTATTCTCTCAGCCAGTAGCCCTATGGGCCTATATACAGACCTACCCGGTACCTGGAATTTTCAAAAAAAAAAATCACCGCTTAACTTCGGGACCCCTCACATCGTGTTCTACGTAATCAGACGTGGAAAACAAGACCAAACAACCCATATCGCAATGAACATCTGGAATTTCCCAGTATGGACCTATCCCCCATAGCCAGTACGGGCTTATGGGCCTATACACATACCTACCCGGTACCTGAACTTTTCGAAAAATTTCACCGCTTAACTTCGAGACCCCTCCCATCGTGTTCTACAAGGTGAGACGTGAAAAACAAGACCAAACAACCCATATCGCAATGAACGTGTGTGAATTTCCCAGTATGGATCTATCCCCCTAAGCCAGCATGGGTCTATGGGCCTATCCAGACCTCCGTGAACTTTTAAAAAAATTTCACCGCTTAACTTCGAGACCACTCCCATCGTGTTTTTTGCGTGGTGAAACGTGAAAAACAAGACCAAACAACCCTATCGCAATGGACATGTGTGAATTTCCCAATATGGACCTATCCCCCATAGCCAGTATGGGCCTATCCAGACTTCGGTGAGCTTTTCAAAAAAATTCACCGCTTAGCTTCGGGACTCCTCCCATCGTGTTCTACATGGTGAGACGTGAAAAACAAGACCAAATAGCCCATATCGCAATGAACATGTGTGAATTTCCCAGTATGGACCTATCCTCCATAGCCAGTATGGGCCTATAGGCCTATCCAGAACCCCGTGAACTTTTCAAACAATTTCACCGCTTAACTTCGAGACCCCTCCCATCGTGTTCTACATGGTGAGACGGGAAAAACAAGACCAAATAGCCCATATCGCAATGAACATGTTGAATTTCCCAGTATGGACCTATCCCCCATAGCCAGTATGGGCCTATAGGTCTATCCAGACCCCTATGAACTTTTCAAACAATTTCACCGCTTAGCCCCGGGACCCTTCCCATCGTGTTTCTCGTGGCCAGACGTGAAAAACAATACCAAACAACCCATAGTAAAATCCACAAAAAATGACCACCCCCATACCCCATACAGGAATTTTCCCGTATTGATGCAAATGTGCGAATCATTCCCCTATTGTAGGATAAAGTCCGTGTTCCGCATTTTATTTTTTTGCTGGAGAAACACCCACCCATGATTGGATGGCCCTGGAGGAGCGTGGACACCTCACTCGACTCAATCGGTCCGCTAGGGGCTCGAAGACTGCCGGGGAATTTCCCCCGGCTCTCGGCGTATTTGGGACTACTTTCTGTCCGCGTAGGCTGACCGCATCACCGCCAGGCCGCATCACCGCGGAGGCGTTCGAGGTCAAAGGTCGGAAGTGACGTCACCCTGGTGGCGCTACCTGTTGGAACTATAGTGCACTTGACCGTCCGGTGACCGCCCCAAACCTCCCCGTGACCTCATCGAAAGTAGGTCATATACACTTTATATACTACTCGCCTCCTTTCAAAGCTTCTCAAATTTGCGATAAATATCGCATGCTGATAGAAAAATACGAGCGTAGCGTGCAGGATCCATGGTGTTACGTTTCGTAACTTGTGTCCAATTACACTTATCCCGGGGCTAGGGGCCGTATGACCCCATGTACTTCAAGATCGTCACGACGTTCTTCTAAACATACATAGTCAAAGCATGACTGAGATACATCATTCTCTAGATAACGAATTTACAACTAAATCATATGAATTAAGAATATACTGAACAACGATACGAGCTTGATATTTTTCTATTTTTATGTATACTATGTGGTTCTTTGCATTTGTTGCTAATGTTGTTATTTCAATTAGATCTTTGGATTTTTGACGCGGAGATTAATGAGTTCGCCAACAGTTGGACTGTTTGTAAGCTCACCAAACGTTGGACCGATTTTCAAACAGCTGCAATAATATCTAGTCACTTTGTCAGTTGTCCTGTACATTTCGATCCGCGAAGATTTCGGCAGATCTTTGCATATACATGTAGATCTCAGATCTCACAGTCAGTATTAAATCTTCATCCACAGAAGAATGGCCGCGTCAAGAATCGATATACCGTTTCCAAATATGCATAGCATGAAAATTTGAAAAACAAAAGATCGTTTCTTTCAAGAGAGAGGTTTATCATTGGCGTTTTGTGCTACAGTTTTGTGTATACACCGTGTTCAGGTCCTTATGCAGATCCTTCTGGGATATTGCTATCCAGGAAAGGGTAATTTGCTATGTCCAACTTGCAGTCGTCTCTCTTGTCATTATGTCGATGTGAAAGTAAGCTCTTTTTCATTTTTATAAAGCTAAGAGGTCCAACTATGATGTTCCATCTGGACTATCAGTGGGTTCCTTCGTCCAGTGAAGAGGGATATATATCCTTCGCAACTTTTCGTTTACAAGGGTTATGAATATCTATGAGAAAAGTCTATTTAGCGTTTGTTGAATGAGAAGGAATGGGTTTTGAAATGGTTATCTTCAGAAAAATTGTTCATTAAGGCGTATTCATGTAAGGGCAGATTTTGATCTGCCAAAGGTGGTACAGAATTTGTACCCTTTGGGGTATCTGCTAGACTGCCTTTTCTTGAAACTTCTGTGTGTGGATAAAACACTGGATATAATAAACATTCCCAAAATTCTAAATGACCCAGAGGTTCGCAATACTGCACCTAATTATTTGAAGTTCAAGGAACCGCCGGGTATATCTAATACACTAAACAAGTACACTAAATCAATAGAAATTAATATTTTTAATTAATTTAACTCTATCTGGACTGGGCTTTTTGGAACCTGTCCAGCCTGGGGGGGGGGGGGGCGAAATGCCCCTCCCCCCCATTATTTTCCTTACCCCTTGAGGTAAGGGACTGAAACTGACCACAATATACCTTTGGGTCAAGCTCTACCAGACAATGTGAAAATTCCAAGATGGCCACTTTGAAGACGTCACAGTGACGTCATTTTCAAAAACGGCATTTTAGTCGATTTTTCTGTCAGATTTCCTAATTTTTGTTTATGCATTTTCTCCGCAAGAACTGCATGATAAATTAGTAAATATTAATGTGATGAGAAATAAAATAGTTCTTGCACAATTTTCATCGCGGAAAAGCAGAAATGTTGAAGAAATATGACGAAAAATCACTTTTCCGGTACCCCTCGTGGCCGCCATCTTGGATTTACCCATGATCCCCTGCTCGGGGGATTATGCAAATAGGCTCAAAATGACCTAAATTTGATAATCTATAAAGTCACTGAGATTCAGCTCTCCATTGTTAGTCGTTCCGGAGATAGCGCAGAAAGTTTGATAAGGGGGGTGCTCACTCAAGCACAAGAGTGGAAATTCATCCGACTCAAGTTGAGTGAACTTGAGTGGTTTTAACTCAAGTTGAGTGGTATTAACTCAAATTGACTGAAAGGTAACTCAATTTTGAATGAACAGGTACATTTCACTCAAACTTGAGTGGAACAGTTCACCCAAGTTTTTTAGAAAGTAAAAACATCTGCACAACGACTTAGAAATTCATTTGAATAAAGAACAACGGTCGCGATTAGGATCTTATGTAAAGAACACCGTCATGGCTTGCTGCAATAATTGAAACCTTTTCACCGCTTCTATCTTATAGGAAACCATCTTACGTTTTTATTGTTGTTATTTCAGGCACATATAAAACTGTTGCTTTCTATCATACGAAATACGCCTGTCGATTATTGACACAGGAATTCTGCTATGGACAACTGTGGGATATTGAATGTTGGATCTGACGCTTGCTATTAAATGTTACTGGATTTTCTGCTAACCGAATGTAATCCCCAGATAGTCATCAGTGTGAATATCATGGTAAAGGTGGGAAACACGCCGGTGTACTGACAAAACGTTACACGACCGCACAGATCGATATTCTGTCTGTATTCATCCCAAAGACATCTCAAGATTTGTTTGTCTTTGTTTTTTTATCTCCGTTAGGCTTTCTTTGAATTCGCTATGATATCATCATTAAATCTAACTACACTCACTGGGAGTGTCAGGCCGATGAATTTGTGGTCGTGAGCGTTGCTCTATTGACATCATCGTTATCTATGACTCGATATGCGCAGAACACCACATCGAAAGAAACGCGAAAATTCGAAGACGCGGACGACAGTCACAGCTAGAACAGACCAATATGTTGGGAAGGGAAATAATTTGTTCTTTGACGAAAAAGGACAAAAACGTGCGGATTCCGAACGTAGTCTTTAGTAGCTCTGGTGCACATGGACGTGTCGGGTTAATTTCCTTATACAGTGATCTGTGTCTTTGGCACACATCGATGTGTATGTGCATTTTTACAGAATAATGCGTATCCCCGACTGAATAATCACGCTGAGGTGTACATGTAGTTTAGCTGCAGGATCGTGGATACTCACTCATACTAGTTTATGGATTGGTCACAGCAATACGTATAATGCAATACCTCCGCTGTACGATAAAAAAATATTAACTGCCATTTTATCTGGGATTGGTACCAGTCACCGTCAATACCAAGACTGCATTGCATCATCACCCTCCTCAATCTCCATAATCGGTTTTCACCTCTCCCTTGAATTAGTTCATCCGCTTGTTCATCATCAAGTTTCTGCCAATCAAATCTAATCTCGACAGAGATTTGCCTTGGCCTGTCTGCCCCTTATATATATATAGTATAGTCGGTGGTGACATCCTTTTCCCGAAGTTATCTTGCATCTAAACGATATCCCAGAAGTTTAAATATATGAGTTTCATCTAAAACTGGATCTTAAACTGTGGAAATGATTCAACAATTTTGTTGGAAGCTAGTCAGCCACAGTGGCTTGGTTAGCAGTGGGTGTCTTCGTTGATGTTGTTGGGTTTTGTTTAAATTCATCAAGAATATAATTATTTTCCACCTTTTCATATACCACAATGACAATGTATTTCACAAAAATGCGTTCTTTACGAGTTACACCGATCTACATACGGCTCTTCTACTATATCTTCATCTATAATATCTAGATAAAGATATGGTAGAGGAGGGGTATGTAGATCGATGCAGGTCGTATAGTACGCACTTTTATAATATCCACTGTCAATGTGATGTATAAAAAAGTGGGAAATAATCTTATTCTTGAAAAAAAAAAATTATTAGCAACAACATCAACGAAGACACCAACTGCTAACCAAGCTACTGTGTAGTCGGTGTAAGCAGGATTGCAATCGAGACAATATTTCTGCAGCAGCGAGAATAATGAATGAGAATAATTTCTGATTTATGGTAAATAAAATGTAACATATACATGAGTAGTAGGGTCTACTGAAATTGAATCTCATTTCACCCGGATGTAGAGGTCATTTGTGGAGGAAATGTGGAGGAGAGGTCAAGTGCAGTATAGTTCCGGCAGGATCACCAAAAGCTACCTCCAGCACAGGAGAGTTCCAATTGTTGGAGGGGATGTATTCAGGATGTATTCATCCGCGGTGATGCGGTCTGGCCGCGGTTTTGGCGGTGATTCGGTCTCGGGAAAAAGCGGAGAAAAAGTAGTCCCTAGATAAAATGGTCCGATGGGGTCGAGTGAGGTATCAAAGTGAAGCTTATGTTCAAGTTCAAGTTCAAGTATTTATTGCACAAACACCATAAGAGGCAGAGTACAAATTAAATCGAACAATTAACCAGAGTAACAATAGTATGTACATTTGACACCCTGAGTGGGTGAAGATAACCAGTCAAACATTCACCCAGACTGCGTGGGTATATTGTAGATGGAATAGTACTAATGCGAAATATTATGATGCAAATATAGCAAGAACGTGTGCAAATAATATGATAATTCACCAAGACGGCCCTGTATGTAGTACAATGCATAAATTAGCGTTGATTATACCATTCATAAAGAGTAGGTACAACTACCTTGGATAAGGCAGCACAAGACATAATCATGGCAAACTTGTTAGTATCATTCATAGTGTTGAAATCATTAAAGCGAGCAGATATTTTTTGAAATAGAGAGATCCTATCTGAATGAAATCTGTTACATGATAAAACAAAATGTTTCTCATCTTCTACTACCATACACACCTCACACAAACGTTGATGAATTGGGGTCTTAGGTGAAGGGCATCTAATGGGCTGGGTGTGGGGTTGACATATCGGCATTCTGCGCATGCGCGGTGGCCCAAGTGTATGAAAATAGCCGTGTTGGAGCTAGGGGAGTCCCTAATGGTCCGATGGGGTCGAGTGAGGTATCAAAGTGAAGCATTCGTGAAGGGGCATCTGATGGAATGGGTGTGGGGTTGAATTAGGGTCATTCTGCGCATGCGCGGTGGCCCAAGGGTATGAAAATAGACGTGTTGGAGCTAGGGGAGCCACTAATAGTCCAATGGGGTCATGTGAGGTATCAAAGTGAAGCATTCCTGAAGGGGCATCTAATGGACTGGATGTGGGGTTGAAATATCGGCATTCTGCGCATGCGCGGTGGCCCAAGGGTATGAAAATAGCCGTGTTGGCATGTAGGGGAGCCCCTAATGGTGCAATGGGGTCGAGTGAGGTATCCAAGTGAAGCCTAGGTGAAGGGGCATCTGATGGGTTGGGTATGCGGTAGGAATATCATTCTGCGCATGCGCAGATGCAATGCGGAGCTCTCGTCCAATCAGAAGCGAGTATTTCAATTCCGCCACGGAGCTCTCGTCCAATCAGAAGCGAGTATTTTGACCCGGTGCATTATGGGACATATCCGAGATGGCGGCACGTATGTTCAAGATGGCGGCACATCCGGTGTCGAAAACTGGCCATTTTGTCGGGATGTGGTCACCTAGTGTCGAAAACTGGACCCTGTATGGGTCCCGCTAGACGTTTTGGAGCTAGGGGAGCCACGAATGGTCCAATGAGGTCGAGTGAGGTATCAAAGTGAAGCATTCGTGAAGGGGCATCTGATGGGCTGGGTGTGGGGTTGAATTAGGGTCATTCTGCGCATGCGCGGTGGCCCAAGTGTATGAAAATATACGTTTTGGAGCTAGGGGGGTCCCTATTGGTCCAATGGGGTCGAGTGAGGTATCAAAGTGAAGCCTAGGTGAAGGGGCATGTGATGGGTTGGGTGTGGGGTTGAAATATCGGCATTCTGCGCATGCGCGGTGGCCCAAGGGTATGAAAATAGACGTGTTTGAGCTAGGGGAGTCACTAATGGTCCAATGGGGTCGAGTGAGGTATCAAAGTGAAGCATTCGTGAAGGGGCATCTAATGGGCTGGGTGTGGGGTTGAAATATCGGCATTTTGTGCATGCCCAGAATGGCCCAAGGGTATGGAAATAGCCGTTTGGGGAGCTAGGGCAGTCCCTAATGGGCCGATGGAGTTGTATGAGGTATCCATGTGAAGCATTCGTGAAGGGGCATCTGATGGGTTGGGTGTGCGGTAGGAATATCATTCTGCGCATGCGCAGATGCAATGCGGAGCTCTCGTCCAATCAGAAGCGAGTATTTCAAATCCGCCACGGAGCTCTCGTCCAATCAGAAGCGAGTATTTTGACAGGTGCATTATGGGACATATCCAAGATGGCGGCACGTATGTTCAAGATGGCGGCACATCCGATGTCGAAAACTGGCCATTTCGTCGGGATGTGGTCACCTAGTGTCGAAAACTGGATCCTGTATGGGTCCCGCTAGACGTTTTGGAGCTAGGGAAGCCACGAATGGTCCAATGGAGTTGTATGAGGTATCCATGTGAAGCCTAGGTGAAGGGGCATCTAGTCAGTGGGGTGGGTGCATGTAAAAAAATTTCTGAAAAAAAAAAAGAATACGGAACACGGACTTTATCGAAAAATCCGGGAAAATGCCTATATGGGGTATGGGGGATATATAGGTCGCCGGGCTTAACGGGGCTTGCCTATCAATAGAGTTATCTCCCCCTAGTTCCAGGGTGGGTGTATGTAAAAAATTTCCTGAAAAAATACGGAACACGAACTTTGTTCTAAATTACGTGAAAATGCCTATATGGGGTATGGGGGGGTATAGGACCATCCTGGGAAACCTACTTCTCCACATTTGCGGTAGGGTTGTTTGGATTTGTTTTCTTAGTCTCGTCAAGACAAACATGATAGGAAGTGTCCCGGAGCGAATCGGTGAAATTTTTGAAAAAGTACGATATAGCCCCATATAGTCCCATACTGGGGTATAGGATCAATGTTTGTCCCCCTGGGAAACGTACTTCTATACATTTGCGGTAGGGTTGTGGGGTCTCGTTTTCTTAGTCTCGTCATTTAGAACATGATAGGAAGTGTCCCGGAGCGAATCGGTGAAATTTTTGAAAAAAGTCACCGAGACCCATATAGTCCCATACTGGGGGTATAGGATCAATGTTTATCCCCCTGGGAAACGTACTTCTATACATTTGCGGTAGGGTTGTTTGGATTTGTTTTTCACGTCTCGTCATTTAGAACATGATAGGAAGTGTCCCGGAGCGAAACGGTGAAATGTTTGAAAAAAGTCACCGCGGCCTGGGTAGGCCCATAGGTCTATACTGCATGGCTATGGGTGTATAGGTCCATACGGGGTGGACATGTTGGAGTCTATGTGGGCCACTAATGGTCCAATGGGGTCGAGTGAGGTCTTATTGTGAAGCTCTCGTGGAGGAGCACTTGACTACACTAATGGTTCGTCCGTGTTCAATCGTCTGCGCATGCGCAGACTGGCCCATAGTATAGAAAGCAGGCATTTTTGGGGGTATGTGGGTGGGTGTTTGGGTTAGAGATGGGCTATTCACGGTTCGAATGGGTCGTGTGATGTATCCATGTGAAGCCTATGTGAGGAAGCCTCTGATGGCGTGGGTGTGGGGTTGAACTATCGTCATTCTGCGCATGCGCAGCCTGGCCGTAGTATGAAAATAGACGTTTTTGGGGTCTAGCCGAGCCCCTCATGGACCTATTGGGTCGAGTGAGGTATCTATGTGAAGGCTAGATGTGGGAGCTAGACTAATTATATATTCTGTATTATACAATCGGATAGCGGTTGTCGTGAATAACAACAAGTTCAGCAATGTTTATATAGTTTATTATCCCCAACGTTACATCATACCCAGGCTGGGGAGCCGCCCTGAGTATGTTTAGTATGTTAACAGCAAAACAAATTGAAATACCAAACACCATGTTTTATTATTTAACGCACCGTCACATTAGGTACAAGTGTTTACTGAGCTCAAGTCAACGATCAGCATGTAGACATAGAGAGTATGTGCGGCATGTTATGGTATTCATCAGTGCGCGGGTGATGCATTCAACCGATGGCGGTGGTCGGTCAGCTTGGTCAGGAAAAACGTGACATTGGTTACCCTCTCTACCACCCATTGTATGTTGGGGCGTTGACGATGTGCCCATTTCAAGGGTTCCACGGTGTCCAGTATCTCCAGCATCGTCTCTAGTGACCTCTGGTTAATGATGGTGAACGGCTGGCCAGACACATAGATATTATTGCCGGGATAAGAATACCGTAACTGGCCCGTCTTTTTGTGACGTAAGATGTACCCGAAAGCGACATTCAATTTGAAGGCCGTAGTTTGATCTTTGAAGATGGCTTCCACGTTGCTGCGTAGACGGGTGCGGTTGGTCAGTGGAAAATTGTAAATATCTTGAACAGGGCCATGAGGGTGGAAACAGTGCCGTGTCATGGACCAATGGCGCCGATCGATGTCACTCACTGGATGGTTGTCCTGTAAGAGATCGCCCAGAAAATGTTCGATGTTGTCAGGCGTATGACTCGAAACCGTAACGCTGGGGTCCGGCTGGATATCCAGGCTCTTCTGAACTGTGGGTATAGGCGGGCTGTCCTTCATCGCATCACTAGTGGCGTTCGTCTCCCCGGGCTTATCTTCACTGGATCTGACCTCCTCTTCAGTAGGAAGTTGTCGCTCATGCCCTGGTACCGGGGCATGAATCAACCGTTGGTGTCGCAGCAACTGACTGCGTCGTTTGAAGCGTTTACCACAATCCTCGCATGGACGCTTGCGTGGCCCATGAATTGAACGTTCGTGGCGCAGTAACTGATCCTCCCGATTAAATGATCCTGCGCAGGTTATACAAGTATACCGTGCATCGTTGTGGGTGGAGGCCTCGTGGCGTCGAAAATTATCTAGACGAGTAAACTGCTTCTGACAAGTTGTGCAAGTGAACATCTTGGTGGAATCGTCCAGAAAATGTTCGATGTTGTCAGGCGTATGACTCTGTACCGGGGCATGAATCAAACGTTGGTGTCGCAGCAACTGACTGCGTCGTTTGAAGAGTTGACCACAATCCTCGCATGAACGCTTGGGTGGCCCATGAATTGAACGTTCGTGGCGCA